>VCJE01001225.1:15298-32116 GCA_024140265.1 Backusella liffmaniae | reverse complement strand
AAAAAAAAAAAAATAGCGTGACTGACATTTTTTTTAGTAAACAACATCTTTTAGTCTTCAAGCTTCTTTTTCACTCTTTACGTTTGATCTTTAAAAAGAAAAGCGCGTAAGACTTGATGTTGGATAATAAAGATTTTGAGGTATAGATAGCCAAATAAGAATAATATAAACCCCCATGATATGTTTACATTTATACGTTTGTCCCTTTAGGTAGCCTCTCCTCCTACTGATGGCATTTCCGCTTTGGATTTCTCCAGTCAAGCCGATTATTTAGCAGTTACTTCCTGGGACAATCAAGTAATAGAAGGAATATTGAGGACATTTACCTTTGAATTGGAACTAAAGGTGTGTTTTTTAGGTTCGAATTTATGAAGTACAGCCTTCCGGAAGCACAGTACCTAAAGCTTCGTACACACACGAAGGACCAGCATTATGCGTTAGCTGGAGCAAAGTAAATAGATATTTATTTCGTAATAATTAATATATGGTATGATGGAAAGCTTATATCAGATATACAACAGGATGGCACAAAAGTTGTTTCTGGTGGAGCAGATAAAGCAGGAAGAATGTTTGATATTTCTACTGGACAATCCACTCAAATTGCACAGCACGATGATACAATTAAATGCGTCAAATTTCTTGATCAGGGAAATATTGTTGCCACCGGTAGTTGGGATAAGACAGTAAAGTATTGGGATTTACGTTCACCTCAGCCAGTTGGTACTGTGCAGTTGCCTGAGCGTTGTTACGCATTGGACGCAAATGGGCCTTTGATGGTAGTTGGTACTGCTGAAAAGCATGTCTGTATTTTCGATTTGAATAACCCTACAGTCATTTTCAAGGTATTTATATCATATGTGTGTACTATCATAATACATTGAGCCAATACTTTATTATTATCATTATTAGAACACTCAATCCCCTTTGAAGTGGCAAACACGTGTGGTATCGTGCTTTACGGATAGTAAGGGTTATGCTATCGGTTCAATCGAAGGAAGAGTCGGTATTCAATATGTAGAAGATAAAGATTCATCGTAAGTTTGTTTTATTGGTCCGAGTGGAAACACCATGTATTGATAATCAATTGTTATTATTATTATGACTATAAAGTAAAAACTTTTCTTTCAAGTGTCATCGCGATGATGCAAAGAATGTTTACGCCGTCAATGATATCAGTTTCCACCCAATCCATGGCACTTTCTCTACTGCTGGTAGCGATGGTACTGTCAGTTTCTGGGATAAAGATTGTAAACAGCGCTTGAAGCCATTCCCCAAGTCAAATGGGCAGATTGCCTGTACAGCTTTTAACCGCAATGGCAGTATATTCGCTTATGGTGTGAGCTATGATTGGTCAAAGGTATGCACTTGCATATTAAATTGAATAACGTCAACTGTAGTATTAATGGTTTGATATCTAGGGTTATAAACAAGCACTTGCAACTAATACCAACAAGATATATTTGCATGCTGTCCGAGATGAAGAAATTAAGCCGCGTACTCCCAAGAAGCGCTAAACCAAGTATTTTGCCCTTCGTCATTATCCTTTATACATATAATATTCTTCGCTTCATTTATTTTTCTCTTTCTATTTTATTAGTGTACTCCACTTTTATGTTCATTTTTATGTTCTCTGAATCTCATTATTATATTTGAAGAAAACAAAATAAAATATATAACCAATATACATAACAATAGTTCGGTTTTATTCTTTTTCACTTTAAAAAAATTGTTGCACGAAATACGTTGAAGTGCAGAATCTCAACTTTATGATCTTATTTTTGTTTTATTTTTGATGAAGGATATTGTCTTGGAGAGCAGATGAAGGATAGACCCACATCTTTACAGTTCACTTCTTCTTTATTTTTATACTCTCATCATCACTATGTTGTTTTGTTTATTTTTCTGAAACTAACGCCGCAGCAATATTTTACTAAATGTTCCGCAGCAACCCTCTTTGAGCAAGTATATTTTGTATCTTATTTTTTGATCTGATATTTTCTTTCTCTTTCCATTATTTAATTTTTCACATAGAAAAACGTTACTTAGATGAGTCTTGAAAACGAAGGTGCTCCTTCCTTTCTCTGTGTTTCTTTTGTTCAGGGAATCACCATGTCCATAAGTGCGATATCTCTGTCTGTCCAAAGGATACGCCATAAACGGAGTATTCAATTAGGTGATGAATATGAATTAGCCATGAAAAAACACGAAAAAAGAGATGCGCGTGTTCCGTTTTCTGATTCTAGTCGAGTGATTCGGCTATTGCTGGATTCCAGTGTTTTGATGTTATTGACTGCTACCATGTTATTGTTGGCTTTTCAAGACCTGGATGATCAACAGGACAGTAACACTCGTAAATATCTCGCTTATGTTGTAATTGGATCATGTGTTACCCTTATATGCTCAATTTATTGTCTGATTCTTTGCTTCACTGCACGTCGTTTCCCTTTACCAGATTACTGGGGCTGGTCGCTTAACATTCACATATTTGTTATTTCTCTTATCCTACTCTCCACTTCAATTTGGAGTTTGATAGGATCGCTTTGGACAAATCCTGATCTGTTGACTCTTAATGTAGCTGCTCCCACCTTCTCTGTTATTTTTAGTTTTGATCTTGTCCTTGCCACTGGTGCAACAGATAATGGTGCGCCATTTCTTGATGAAAAAGGCAAGACGACAACTGTCTTGAGTCAATCTTCCATTTTTGGCTACTTTTTCTTTAATTGGATGACTCCAATTATCAAAACCGTTAACCTTAAACAAAATCAAATGACTGACGATGACCTACCTACTTTGGCTCCGAGCCATCTGTCGTACAATATATTTTACATCACAGAACGGTTCCGAGCTCAAAAGAGATCAGTCATGTACACATGTATTTTTGCTTTTTTACCTGGGTTTATCGGCCTTGCACTCATGACATCGGTGACAAGTGTAACACGCTTCATTGGCCCTTTTTTGCTAAGCAAATTTTTGGATTTGATTCATGATTATCACACAAAAGGTGGAGATGATAAAGACTCTGATAAGCAGCTTTTGATTGGGCTTGGGTATGTCATTGCAATGTCGGTTACCATTATACTTCTCAATATCATGATTGCACAAATTTGGTTTTTTGGTAGTTCTTTCATATATTACAGATATACATCAATATTTTAACTCTTTTGTGTATACATAGCTCAAGCCTCAATCCAAATTCGTGTAAAAGCATTGCTAAGTCTTGAGATTTTCCGAAAGACATTACACCATCCTGACTTGTCAATTGCTTCTAAAAAAAAAGAAAGTAATAATAATCAAGGAACCAAAAAGAAACAAGGCAAAAAAGAAGACGAAAATAATACTTCAAGCGTTGGCATGATAGTAAATTTGATTAGCACAGATGTAAGCAGAATTGCATCGTTCTCTTACTTTTCTTATATATTACTGGAGGGCCCACTGGAAATATTAGTAGGCATGTGCCTTTTGTATCACCTCCTTGGCTGGTCATCTCTTATTGGTCTTATCGTTTTAGTGATTACTACTCCCATCAATTATTTTACCTCTAAAAGTTTTGTAAATACTCAGAAAAAGTTGATGAGTATCGGTGATCTGCGTCTATCTTTGATGAATGAAGTTTTACAAGGCATTCGGCAAATTAAATTCTTTGCTTGGGAGAAGAAATGGACCGAACGTATTATGAAGTCTAGAGAAAATGAATTAGGTCATTTAAAATTTATTTGGACGCTCGATATCGTTTTTAATTTTCTGTGGCAGGCGTAAGTTGATGATATATTTATAAAAATCGAGTTTCATATATTCATATTTTTCATAGTGTTCCACTTTCCATGACTATGGTTTCATTCTGGTCCTATACTCAAATTGAAGGTCGCGAATTGACAGCATCGATTGCATTTGCATCAATCATTGTATTTAATGAACTTCAATTCTCACTCTCGTTAATACCTGAGGTGATTATTCGACTATTTGAAACACTTGTGAGGTATATATCGACCAATATTCTTTTTTTTTTTCTCTCTCTGAAGCAAAATTCGAGCTTATAATTGTTTTAGCTTTAACCGTATTCAAAGATACCTTGATCTGAACGAATTGGAAAATCCTCCACAAGCAAATCCCACTGCTCCTGTTGAACTCGCTTTTAATAATGCTACCGTAAGCTGGGTTGCTCCGGATCCAACCGAAACATCTCAAAATGGACAAGTATTATCTACAGCCACAAGTGCAACTGAGAATGCTGATGTATTTAATTTACATGATCTCAATGTAGAATTTCCAAATAATCAGTTATCCATTATTTGTGGTGCAACCGGTTCTGGAAAAACTTTACTCATGTTAAGTTTATTGGGCGAAGCCGAATTAATCAAAGGCTCCATCTCCTGCCCACGCGCACCTATCGTAACCCGTCTAGATGACATGAATACGCCAACTTCAGTTGATCTTGATACTATACCACACCATGAAAACGAGGTCACCCCAATGAATTGGATTTTATCTCAATCAATTGCTTATGTTTCACAAACACCTTGGTTACAAAATGCAACAATCAGGGATAACATCTTGTTTGGTCTCCCGTATTTGGCAAAACGATATAAAGAAACAATATTTCAATGTGCCTTAAATCAAGATCTCGATTATCTGGAAGATGGCGATCAAACTGAAATTGGAGAAAAAGGAATCACGCTTTCAGGAGGTCAGAAAGCAAGGATTGCGCTTGCAAGAGCTATCTATTCAAGAGCCCAAAATGTACTTATGGATAATGTGCTAAGCGCTGTTGATGCTCACACAGCAAAGCACATTTATCAAAAATGCTTTATGGGGAAAATGATGAAGGAACGTACACAAATATTAATTACTTACCATATTGGATTGTGTCTCCCTGGATGCACATACATGGTATTCCTAAAGGACTGTGGTGTAGAACTCGCTGGATCACCTTTGGAGTTAAAGCGCTTAGGGTTACTGGATAAAATGGTACAAGCTTACGATGGTCAAGAAAAAGACGAAGAGGAAGAGAAACAGACAACAGCTGAGGCTGAATCTAATTTGCCAAATAATGATACTTCCAATTCTGAACCTAAGAGAAAACCAAAAGTGCTAGTAGAAGAAGAAAGTAAGTGCATCTCTATATCAAATTCAATAACCAATAATAACTACAACATGTTGTTGACAAATATCACTATTGAATTTCATAGAAAGAGAAAAGGGTACCGTAAAAATGAAACATTATGTACTTTATTTAAAACTGGCCAGAGGTTTAATACTTGTGGTACTGTTTCTACTCTGTGTAATTGGCACACGAGGTCTTGAAGTTTTTTCTTCAGCCTGGGCTGCTCGTTGGACACGATCTTATGATACATCTGGTAGTGATACCGATAACTACGATGTAATGAATGCCCAATCTGAAACGCATCTAACCGAATCAGCTGATCAAACTAGATACTATGTTAATGTATTCCTTATAATCAATACCATTTGTATAATTCTTGCTACTTCTCGCTATGTAGTACTCTACTGGGGTACTCTGCAAGCTAGTACGGCTTTATATGAAAATCTTCTTTACCACGTCTTTCGTGCACCACTCCGTTTCTTTGACAAAACGCCAGTTGGCCGTATTGTAAATCGATTTTCAAAAGATATTAGCACAATCGACTCAGAAATTCCTATGGATCTATCCAACATGGTAATTCAATGGACAAACGTCATATCGATTGCCTTTGTGGCCATAACTATACTCCCAATTTCAGTTGTGCCATTAATCTTTGTGACCATGGTGAATACTTATCTTGGTTCTAAATTTACAGTAGCTTCGCGTGAACTGAGAAGAATGGACTCAGTAAGTCGATCCCCTATGCTCAGTCATTTCAATGAAACAATAACGGGTATTGCTACGATTCGTGCGTTTGGATTGACTAAAGAGTTTCTCTTGGGTATGATCGACAAAATCGACTTAAATACACGTCCATTGTTTTATTTGTTTATGGTGAATCGATGGATAGGTTTACGTACCGCTGTTTCAGGATCCCTCGTTTGTCTTGCTACAGGTCTCTTTGTTTTGTGGAATATAGATCGAATGGATTCTGCAACAGTTGGGTTCTGTCTCTCCTACATTCTAATGTTCTCGGATATGATGTTTTGGGGTGTTAGAAGATACACATCTTTGGAAATGAGTTTTAATTCTGTTGAGCGTGTTGCAGAGTTCTTGGATATGGAACAAGAGGCGCCTGGTATAACTGATATTAGACCTCCTATAGGTTGGCCCAACAAAGGAGTAATTCAAGTAAATAATCTTAAAGTCCGCTATGCAGCTGATCTTCCTACTGTGTTGAAGGGAGTAACTTTTTCAGTCGATGCACAAGAGAAAATAGGCATTGTGGGACGTACAGGTAGTGGTAAATCTACGTTGTCATTATCTTTCTTCCGCTTTATCGAAATGTTCAAAGGGGAGATCATCATTGATAATATCAATATCAGTGACATTGGTTTAAAGGATTTACGTAGAAACCTGACAATTATTCCACAAGGTATCATTTATATTATTCCATAATCACATTTAGTTTAAAAGGAACCATTTGCTTGATAGATCCTGTTTTGTTTTCTGGTACACTCAGGTCAAATATGGACCCATTTGACCAATTCAGCGATGAAGATATATTCACTGCATTACGCCGTGTCCATCTTGTAACTCAAAATGAAATTGATCAAGTCGGTAGAAGTGGTTCATCCAGTCTTATCACGGAAAGCGAAGGAACCTTTAGAAACCCATTCAAGCGCTTAGATACTCCCGTTCATGAAGGGGGCAATAACTTTTCTCAAGGTCAGCGCCAGCTATTGTGTTTAGCAAGAGCGCTTCTTAAAAGGAGTAAAGTTGTTTTTATGGACGAATCCACTTCATCTGTCGATCATGAAGTTGATAGGTCTATCCAAAAGACAATTTCAACCGAATTTTCGGAGTGCACAATCTTGTGTATTGCTCATCGTATAAACACAATTATTGATTATGATCGTATTTTGGTAATGGACCAAGGTCTGATTATTGAAAATGCAAGGTATTCTTTATTTAATTTTTATTTTGATTGTAATTGAATGATTTGGGAGTATTTAAAAAAAAAACTTATCTTCAAAAACCTTTTGATTACAATCTAGTCCGTATAAACTTCTGTGTGATACAGACTCTGCTTTCTACAAAATGTGCCGCAACTCTGGTGAATTCGATACGCTTTTATTGCTTGCAAAGGCCAAACATGAACTAGCAGATGTATCTTATTAAAGCGTCCAAGATGTTTTAATAATATATAATATAACTTTGAAACTGAATTGATTTTGGGTGATAATATTCGTTTATTGTGGGATATTTAACCCAACCTCGACCAATTAATTTTAATTTTGTGATTATATAATAAAATATACATTTACGTCGAAATTCATCATTATTCTCTTCATTTCAGCATCGCCAGGTTATTTCTTCTTAAATTAATTAATAAATATATGGTAGCCAAAAGAGTTGAATAGTCTATATTACATATATTATCTTGAAATATTAAGCATTAAGTGGATGTGAAAATGATATTATCTTTATACTCTTTGACGCAAGAAATATGCTAACACGCTATAACTTGATGCAAAACCGTTACACAGCTATAGAGATCTCCCATGATTGCTGCGGTAGACTGGCATTAAAAGATCTTTGATCTATCAGAGATCAGGTAACAATAAATATTTTGGAAGAAGTAATACCCCAAAAAAAATTGGATTTAAATAGATCCATACTTATTTCAAGCAGGCCCATTCATACAGGAAAGTTGATAATATTCTAACATTTAGAAATTAATTAGAATACTTAAATCTTGATGAGAATATGAATTCTAAAAGGGAAGATACAGCACCAAATGCCCTGTAAAAGTTTTCTCGGTGTGTTACCTAATCAAAGAAATTCATACTCTCCATCTTTCTAAAATTAATTAAAATTAAAACTCTACCTCTTGCTGAATAATAACAAAATGTGACTTAATTTGAGAAGTTAAATCTTTACGATGAATGCTCATTTTTATGTATTGTATTGCTAAAAACAATCCATTGAATTTTAGTACATGTAGGACATATATACAATGTATACCTGTTAGAGATTTATAGTGGCTTCTAACTTATTAAATGAGATATTTGATTCCACATAAAGTTAAATATGCCAATGATCTACAAACGTTAATTAAATAGTCAATGTTAAATGTTATTCCGTTTTTCCCACCAAGATCCATAGCAACCTACCAGAAAAACAAAACTTAAACGTCAATAAAGTTGAAAGTTGTTATTGTTGCAAGAAATTGAAGTAAAAACACCATAAAAATGATTTTAGTCCAGTTGGCAAAGTTGAATATGTATTGGATTTTCTTACTACCATATACTAAATCATTGCTCTGTTATTAGATAGTTTATTATATCTGGAACATACAAAAGCTATTTAAAATGCTTAGGTAATGAGTGGAGTAGTCCCCTATATGTCCATCTCCACTTTTCCGTAATATGTAAAAACTCTGCTTGTGTGAGCAAGTCTAACTCACACTTAAACAAACAATAGAGGCGATAAAAGTTGAAATGCGTATAACCACATATTTTTCACATTAAACCACACTGATAGGTGTATTATTCAACCAAATAGCATTTTTTTTAGCAGTGGTCAACCTTTGACTGCTAACTGGCTGAGTAAGCATAAGAGTCTAATTCCTGTCGTTTTTTCTAGCCATTGGACAAATCATAACTTTGGCGGAGTAAGCGCGGAAAAGCTAATGACGGGAAATGGCGGTATTCCGAGAATTTCCCTAGCATTTTTCTGTTAAAGGAAATTCAGTTTTATAAAACCCTTAGTAGCAATATAAAGCCCGATAAAATAAATTAAAACTACATATATAAAACCTTTTTTATACTTTTCTTTTTAGTTTACTCATATTATAACTAAATACAAAGCAAACAAATAATAAAAAATGTCTAGTGAAAACAAGGTTAACGTTGGTGTGGTTGGTTTCGGTAAGTAAATGGAAGGAAGAGGGATAGAGACAAAACTTAACCTTATCATTTTTTTTAAAAAAAGGTATGTCTGCTCGCGTCTTCCACTGCCCTTTGATTAGTTCTTCCCCTTATCTTCATTTGTCTGCCGTTGTTGAGCGTAACAGCGACAAGTCAAAGGATGTATACCCTTGGATTAATGTTTTCAAGAGCACCGACGAGCTTTTTGCTTCAGCCGATATTGATCTTGTTGTCATCACTACTCCCAACGGATCTCACTATCCCCTTGCTCTTCAGGCTATGCAGCAGGGTAAGAACGTTGTTGTTGAAAAGCCCTTCACCATCACATCCGAAGAAGCCAATGAACTCGCTAGAGTCTCCAAGGAAACTGGTCTTATCTGCAGTGTATACCAAAACCGTCGTTGGGATGGTGACTTCCTCACAGTCAAGAAGTTAATCAAGGGTAATCAGTTGGGCAGATTAGTTGAGTTTGAATCCCACTTTGACAGATTCCGCAACTTTGTTAAGGCTGGCTGGAGAGAACAAAATGACGCTCCCGGCTCTGGTATGCTTTATGATCTTGGTGCACATTTAATTGATCAAGGTAAGAGAGAGGGGGGTTTTTTTTTAATACATATGAATATGGCGTGGGAACATGAAAACACACATACACAAAAGATGTGATCCTAAAGCATTTGTCTTTATTCTACAGCACTCCATTTGTTCGGAATGCCAAAGACCGTCTATGCTACTATTAGTAACCAGAGACAGTTGAAGGAAACAAATATCATCGATGACTTCACCATCATCCTTGGTTATGATAATGCTTTTAAGGCTGTTCTCAGATCTAGCATGTTGGCCCGTCAAACCCCCGTCTTACGTTTCTCTCTTCGCGGTATGGACGGATCTTATGTTAAGCACCACTTGGATGTCCAAGAAGATCAACTCAAGGCTGGTGTCGTTCCATCCGACTCTGTCTACGGTGTCGAGTCTGCTGATCGCTATGGTGTTATTAACACTGATGTTAATGGTGTTCACATAGTCGGTGAGGTCGAAACACAAAAGGGTGAATACTTATCTTTCTATAACAATGTTGCAGAGGCCATCATTAAGAAGGACCGTGAATTTTTGGCTGTTAAGCCTGAAGATGGTGCTAACGGTATTCGTGTGATTGAACTTGCTAAGCAGAGTAGTGATGAAGGAAGAGTCATCACTCTTTAAATAGTCTTTTATTATTAATAATCATTAAAGCCAAAGCTATGATTGCCTTGTACAAATTCATCAATAAATAAAACAAAATCAGTTTGCTTTCCAAAATATTAATAAGGGGATTCCAGTTCAAGTAGCTCTTTTATTGTTTATGTGTTACAAAAAAAGGGTCCATAAAAATAAGTATGTAAAACAATAAATAGCGGGGCGATCACTTCATACCTGGCCATGTTTGGAAGATTTCGAAGTACGAACGTGACATTTTCTTTTGGCGATATCCGGGCTAAACTTCGGCTGTCGTTCAATTGGAACTGAGGCAATCCTGGGGCTGTAGAGAGAGGGGCGACGAATAATTTTATCAGACTCAAAACTATCTACAAATTCCTTTGAGGTGTCTTTATTGAGTGCATGAATCATATCAAGATTTCTCTGATCCTTTTCTTGAACTGTGGAAGTAGACCAATTACGAATGCTCTTCTTTGGGTCTTTACGGAATTTGATCCAATGCCTAAGACGTCCAACCCATCCTTTTTTTTTCTTACTCTCCTTTAGATAACAATTGGAAATATGCTTATTAAGGGGTTCTGTCTCTTGTTCATAAAACAAAAGATCTATGAGCTCCTTTTCGTGCAAATTGTATACATCTGATCCCTGTATTAGTTCTGGTGTGACGGATTCAATATATGCATTGATTCGCTCGAATTTTGAACATCTATGAAGTGATGCCTATCATATATGGATAAGGTCAGCTTTGTGGTATTGTAGAGTTAAATGGAATAACATACTCTTTTTGCGTATAGTTCCAGGTTTTCTGTGGTAAGTGAGTGAAGAGTAGTGCTAGTGGTAGAATTTGATGATACATCTTCATCTGTGTATGTCCTCTTTAAGATATTGTCATATTTTCTTGCTGAAGACGATAAAGTTGCACGGCAAATACTATATTTTCCCGAAGGGATTGAATGGGAACGGTATAATAAGATGTTACCTTTTGACATTTTAGTAATAAATAAAGAAAGAGGGGCAGAAAATAGAGAAAGGGTTAATTTTTATTATTCAATCCACGATAACTACTTTTCGCATGACTAAATATTCTTTATAGATAAATGGACCACCATGATATTATAAATTGATAGAAAGGATAAGCGCAAATAATTACGTTAGTTCTCGAACCAAGTTTAACATTCAACTAACCTGAAATAAGGTTTGGTTACGTCAATAGAAAATTCTACAGAAGAAATTATCCATATTCAAAAGTTAAAACAAGAAGACATGTACAATATTTATGAATCTTGATCAGGATAACTCCAGCCAATACACTATAAAGGTTTTTTTTAGTAAAAATACTACTGCGTGATGCACCCTGTCATTATTATCATAATATTAATCAAATACAATACATTTGGTCTTTGTAAACGTCTATTTTTAATCCGTTTAAAGTTGTCTATTTGGATACCTGTTTTTCTATTTTTCTTGGAGCTCTTTTAATCATATTTCCGACCTTTGTTCACATTTCGTAGAAAGCTTCTGAATTTTTGCATGATCGATTTCTAAAGTCTTTTTAAATACCATTTACACAATAATCGAATCAAGTTATCTACAACTTTTTTTTCGTTTTCTTTTTGAATTTATTGTTTCATTCTTTTATTCAAACAGGATATACATTTTTTAGAGTAATAAAATAACATATGATTCTCTTTCCTTGGCCCGACTTTTTCTTTTCTTTTAGTGAACAAAAAAAAAGGAGGGTTGGTACAGTTATCTTGTTGCCTCAAGTTTTTCAAAGTGCTTCTTCGCAGCAGCAATATTAAGTAAAGTGACAGCAGATTCTAATGTATTGAAGTTAGTAATAGTAATAATAATTATAATGTTTATGAGTAAGGTAACTTACGAATCTTGGGATCGGACATGACAACCATTGCGTAAGTATTATTCGTCAATACGTCAATAAAAGCAGTAAAGCTGCTTCCTCTGATTTCCATACTTTTGAATCTCGTTTGAGATCGACTATAACAAGTTATTTTATTATTATAGTTTATTATTAATATTGCTATCACATAGTTTATTTGGTGATACTAATAATTTTATATGGTTTAAAAATGATGTATTAATATTGATTTACCTGCAGCCAAGATTGAATTGTTTAATAATGTTGCTAATTTTCTCAAACCGATGATGGTCTTGGTGTGGAACAGACGCAGCAGTTGCAATGACTAAAAATGTTGTTCTCTCAAAAAGCACAACTTCATCTGCATCACAAACACGACAGAAGTGACCCAAGTGCGATTCGAGTACACGAATATTAGGGATTAAACAATGTACAATTTGAGACCAAGCCTATCGTTATTATCACCATGATTAGATAATAAATTTAAGAATATATAATAATAACTCTTGACATACTGCATAAAGTGTTTCATCCCAAATGGATGTGCGGAATGCTTGAATGGTCAATGGCTCGGAGCGTTTCTGTAATTCAGTCACGCGCTGCTCAAATACCTACAATATTTAATCAGAAATCAACATGTTGTCATGGTTACTGCATTTATCTTTACTTGATCTCTCTGTGACTCTGGTACTAAATCCATCTTATGTATTAGACAAAAGATACGGGCTTCTTTCGAATTTGCAAGAATGGCTTCTAAACAAGATTGATAATAGTGAAGGTCTTTTTCCCAATCTCTACTTTCTACGTCAAATACATAAATAAGCACTTCTACATTTTTAAAGATTCTGTCTCTTTGTGACGCAAAGTAATTCTCCATAAATGCCTCCTGTCTATTTATAAAATACATAAATGTGGCGAATATATTATGCAGCTGTTCTTTTTACCCTCCACAATCCCAAAGGTTGAGTACAAGATTTCCTAAAAACTTTACGTTGGAATGTTCGACATCAACTATAAACAAGAGCAGTACTTAGTCAGGATTTTTCTGTGACCTTCCTCCTTCTATGTATATTTCAACACTGGATCTATAAATTATAAATAAAATAAACTTTACTTGTCGCTCCAAGTCGTCTTGTATCCCTCGCAATGTAATTACTGAAAATAATCGAGCGCATCGAGGTCTTTCCAGAGCCGCTCTTTCCCATAAGTAGTACCTAATAATAAAAGCATAAGTTTGAGTTCTATTATTACTCTGTGTAAATGTACCTTTTCTTTTTTCTTCATGTTTGTTTTAAAACTAAAGTAAATTGGCTTTTAACTTGTGAGAAGAACAATACACTCAAGTAATAACAAAACAAGAAGAAAAAATAAGTTATGAAAGTCAATCACGTGCTAAGAGAGAAACGGAACTTTGTGAAATAAACTTATTGCAAATTCAAGTTTCTGTTATTATCAAAAGCGTTGATTTATTCAATTAGTAGTAAACCCGCTGGTTACTTGTTTTCAATTTATTTATACACAATAAACAACTTCCAATTCTTGTTCCAAAATACCTGAAGTATAATAGTCTCCAGACACTTGTATAGTTGTATCAAACGTTGGATTATCGTCTACACAATTTCCTTTGTTAAACACTCACAGGTTCTAATAAACTAAAATTGGATTGTTTTTGTTTGAGAATAATGAAATATATTATTTTTGGGTGTTACCACTTGATATTGAAAGTGGTTGCTCGCAGCTATGATTGTGGTCATTTCAAAAATAGAAAAGATGAAGTTACTCGAATTTAATGTAGACATCATTTCGGCTATTTGCTGCCAAAATCACATTATTTGATATAGCTTATTTTGTTCCTTTTCGGTTATTTATTTATAATGGAATCGTGATAAAAAATACAAAGAGAAAAACGTACCTACATTGGGTTTCGAAAAACTTACAGGAACAGCTCTTCGTCCAAGTCGTATTTTGATAGACGGCAACTTTATATCCAAATTAGTATGAAACTTCTGTCCTATACGGTTGAAATTATATCTTGGCTTCTATTTAATAGGCTATGGATATATACATAAAAACATACACACACACATATATATATAATAAAAGATAGAAATAAGGCGTATGCTTGTTATTAATCATGACAATAGAAAAACGGGACATCCTGTCAAAACAAACATAGTTCAGTCATAATTGAAACATTTGTATTCAACGCATATTCTTCCGAAATTCCGTTACTTTGTTGCTTCTTGAAGAGTAAATTGTAATTCCTATTACCATTATTTTTGCAATCATTATATATGTAATCACAACGATAATCTGGTTGATTTTATTTTACTTTGAATGATATCATGCACAATGTGAAACAAATAAGTTTTTCTTTAATGAATATTTCAAAGACATTGTTATCTTTCCAAACCATGGAATACATTGTAGTCAATAGTAACAACTGGAAAAACGGTGCTAAAGTAAATACAAGCGAAATATAATTGTGCCCATGATCATTAAATCAGAACAAATCAATTTAGTTTAGGAATAGAAAATTACTAATAATGGAGTCAGGTCGAATAGTTACCGAGGTTGAGGATTGTTTAATTTTAAAAGATCAAGTGATGTGTGCCTAAAACAGTAATTCGAGTATTCTTTTCTCGGGTTTTTATTACTATAAACCAATTAAATAATATATTAAAAGCTTAAACCATCGTAAAGAGTTTGTAGTCTAAACCCAAACATTTTAGGGTTATCACAAATAAATAAACAATTAACAACATAATTAACAATGATTTTTACTCACATGTCCATCAGCTTCGTCATATTTCATTTAAACAAACAGTGTGGTAGACGTATGATGTTTTAGACATGTCAATAATTTATTTTATAAAAGAAATAGTGAAAAAATCTAATGATTTCTCTTCTACTCTTTAAAAATATTACAGTTTTAGCCTTAATTTTTTTTATTCCATTCGAGCTTTATCCAAGAACTGCAAGTAACTTACAGGAACCGCTAAAAGTTCAAATCTAACGCTATTCCTTCAATAGAAAAAAAAGATAACAAAAAAACATGAAATCAATTTTAGCTCTGACAGGTTAATATTTATCATTTATCTTTACTTTGACTATTTTGCTAATAACTGACATAATAGCTGTTTCTTTACTTTTTTTGAGTAATGTGAAGGCTGAAGATGACGCAGGAGCAACCGAATCCTCAATTGAATTCCAATCTTTAGCATATGGATCTTATCCCGACTTAAACATTATGGGTCTAGAAGTGGACAATCAAGGAAAAAGAAAATTTCTTCAAGGTGCACAACTAGCAAACTCTGGTCCCACACCCACTGTCAATATAGACGCATCTCTAAGTAATGAGGCTCCTCCACCAACCGAAGCTGACAACTTGGAAGATAACTTTTTGTATGCTAATCTACCCTATGACGAAAATACTGGTAAACCTTGCTAGAATAAGCGTATATTGTAACCTCATCTGCTAATAACTATACATAGATTTACCTGTATTTGCTCAAAGAAAAAAGATTCCCGGGGAGGAGTACCCTCCAGTTCCTCAAGCAACGGCATGTAGAACAGAGGGCCAGATTGCTTTAACTTTTGTAAGTTTTATTTTTATTTTTAAGAGTAAAAGCCTCAGTAATTTTATTAAACATACTCGATTTATATTAAAAACAGAGCGAAGGTCCAACTAATGTAACTTCAAGTGTTTCTAACGATTTAAAAACTATGGGTGTACGAGGAAGCTTCTTCGTTAATGTTAAGGAGTAAGTTGTATTTATTTTTTTAAAAAAAAAAGGGGTGATACTTATATCACAATAATAGTCTTGGTGTCAAACAAAGTCAGGATATAGTCAAGAACGTCTACCAGGATGGCCATCTCATAGGTTTGACATATCGAACTCCTCAGGATGAACCCGGCACTTTGACTGATGATGAAATTGCAGCTGATATAATTAAAAGTGCTGAAGCTATCAAATCTTTGATCAATGTCTATCCCAAGTATGTCCGCCTTCATATAAATGCTCAAACTGATAAACGTACCGAACATATAATGGATAAGCTTGGGTTTATATTGATCAATCACAGTCTAGATAGTAGAGACTACTTACACAAGGCTACCGGGGACATTATAGGAGAATTTAGCAATAAATTTAAATCTTATAAAACGAACTTCAAGTCAATCGGTTCGTTCATATCAGTCCAATATGATATTCCTCAGACTCATACTTCTACTGCCATGAAAAGTATTTTGGAGCTTTTAAAGAATGAACACTTTGAGCCAGTTCGAATTGATGGATGCTTGAATGACAAGACTCCTTATAAAACAGGTATATATATAAATGCATATTTCTACTTTTAAAAAGATGGTTAAACGTTGATGTGTTTTTATAGCTGCGGACAAGAAAGAATATACTAGCGATAAGTTTTCTTTTGGATCGCCAGATTATATCTCGGGATTTAAGCCTGCTGTATCAGCCAGTGTTAGTCAAGAAAAGAAAGAACCGCAACCTACAGGTGTTAAAATAGGAAACTCTGAGCCACATGATAAATCCAATGCTTCAGGTGTCGCTGAGAATGAAGAACAACAATCTTCAGGCGGTAGTTCTCCTGTTTCGCCAGAGCTAATGCTTTACTTCTTGGTACCTGCAACAATATATACACTGATCAATCTATTTTAACAAGGCTCTTTCGATTTTCTTTTATTTAAACAGTATTTTTGTTCCTTCAACATA
>VCJE01001225.1:0-10587 GCA_024140265.1 Backusella liffmaniae | reverse complement strand
AGGTTTTTTTTTTAAAAAAAAAAAAAAATACATAAATAATAGCTTGAAGAATATATAGTAGTGTTTAAATGTGGTATATGCTTGGTCTTTATTAGTTTCTAATCGTCTAAAATGAAAAGTTTAGCTAAGTCTATGCTCCCGTTTGCTGCTGCTCTTCTACGTGCTCTGCTTCTTTTTTTTGCTCGTATACTGGCCAATCTTCTTTCTCTACTTCTTTTGGCTCTTTTTCTTGCTTCTTCATCTTCTTCATCTTCTTCTTCCTCTTCTTCGTCTCCTTTAATTTTATCGGTAACTTTTTGGGCTGCTGTGCGATTATAAACGCGGTAGAATAAATAAATTTCATTTGTTTTATCACTTGAGATGTAAAGACGACCGAAGCTATCTGTAGTTAGACCGTAAGGAGAGAAACATACATCACTTGAACATGGTTCAGCCTGCTCCAATAAAACAACTGGTTTTTTGTCCCAACGAGGTTTATGTCCAAGATCATCAAATTTGAGACGGATAACATTGTGACCAGATGATTTTCCAGGTACTCCGTTATTTGCTAACAGAGGAGTATCAGTCCAGTTACATGGAAGACCAACTGATGTACCATCTGTCTCCTTATTGCCAACCGAGCAGAAGCTACCCATATAAAAATGAACTCCAGTAGCGTAGGAGTTGGGTTTAATATTTAGAGCTGGTCTACGGTTATTTGTTTCATCTTGACAATAATCATCTAACGAAAGAGAGGAATTCATGAAAGTGGGATGGCCCCACTGACCACCTGCTCCTTTCGATTCTGAAGATACATCCTTGAGATCATATTCAGTCATACAGAATGGAAATCCATAATTGTTATTTGGGAATTCATATAGGTTAAGCTCTTCAGCAATAGCATTATGAGATAAATCTAAAAATATAGGTTAGTACTAATGTAATATCTTTGTTTTTTTTATGAAGAAAAATGCTAAGTCAGTACCTTTTTTTTCACTTATGTCTTCTCGTATAATGGAGCCAGGAATATTACTAATTCCCCAAAGTCGAGCTTGAGTATCAAATGCCAAAGAACCACGAGTGTTTGTACCAAAAGCATGCACTACACCATCTTTATCAAAATCATAGCCTTCTTCGGGAATAAAACGGAGGTTAAATCTTTTAATAATAGCATTTGAAGCATCAATATCTTGCGTCAGCTCATGTACAGATCTTGGTATAAAAGCATATCCTAGAGGGTTAATTGCGATATCTGGAGCAGCAGAAGGATTACTTGGATTTATATTGGTAATGATCTTCTGGCCGTCGCTAAGGGGAGAGTGCTGACCATCACTATATGCAAATTTATACACTGAATTAGCCGTTGTAATATAAAGATCATTACGAAAAAGCGCAATTCCATCCCCAATAGGCTGGTCCAGCAGACTGTTTTGAAGGATCAATTGAATATCTGTATTTTGGCATTCATCTACACGAACTGAGTATAAACCATTCTCTGGAGAGATAACAAGCAAATGGTTTGCTCTATCGATGATCATTTTTTGAGGTTTTGGGATTGTATTAAGGAGAACATTTGCTTTATATCCTTCGTGGATAGTGATAGGTTGTGCTGGCTGTAAATGAGTCTTTGGTTCACATAAAGGCTGATCCTTTGGATCGGATATAATCAATGGATCTTCAGCAGAAGCGTCAGGGACCACATCTTCGTTATTTCCTACAAGTAAAGCACCAGGTATACCACTATCATTTTCACTTCCATTTGCTTCATCTCTGTCGTCGCCATCATCTGCAAGGACTAATATATTAAATAATGCTGATAAAAAAAGGAGAAAATAAATGACTTTTATCATATTCCCCTAATAAAAGTTGACATATATCTAAATAAAAAATAAAATAAGAATAAGAATAAGAATAAAAAGGAGCGAAAGAAAAAGAGCTTGTTATTAAATTTAAATAGATATTGTAGGCCTTAAAAGGATTTATCATGCATAATTTCCCGGTAAATTTGAGTTAACCTTTGAACTGATAATGTAATCGGAAATAAATTTACTTACTTTCTGGAAATGCAGATTATTTTTCGCTCTTTTGATCTTAATATTTCAACTCAATAGTGAATCAAAAGGGTAGGCAATAACCAGACTCTATCTTTAATTGACTTTCTCCATGTCACTTTGAAAAACTACAGCTACTATCAGTATATTTGAAAAGTGATTGTACAATAAATTTAGGAACGCACCAGTTATATTAATCAAAAGATTTAAGGTAGATTTAAACAGTGCTAAAAACCACCAATATACATTCTGATAAAACCTTTTATTAAAACAAACGAATGGTTTACTATGTGGTGATCCATTTATTTTATATCAGAATCTTCCACTACTTATCCCCTAAATGCCAATTTACAAGGTGCGTGAAGCATAGCGGAAAAACACCTCTAAGAATACTAATAAGCATACCACAATTAATAGCTAAGATTCCGGCGAATCCCGCGTTATCTTTGAATGTTTCAACTACTAGATGCCGATGCCGTATTATCAGAGATTTCAGTAAAGGAAAGATACATTGGAACAAGTAACCAGATAAAATAGCGAAAAGTAGAAATCATGACAGATGATACTTAATTTACATACAAGTTAATGATCGTGCACATATACAATTAAACTCCAGAAAATAGTATAGTAAGATGACAGTAAACTTTCTAATGCAGTGGATGTTTCTACCTGACTTAATGACCGTGTGCCATTACAGTACAGAGCTTTTTAGAGCTTGTCCTACTTGTATCAGGTCACTATCAAGTTGTCCTACAAAGTCATATATTTCCACAAAGAAAAGAAAATACTAGTAACTATTTCAGTTGCTGTTACTATAGCTGAGCTCTTCTGCTTATTTTTAACATCATGATGAACATATCCTCAGACCAGTGACTCTGTTACTCATCAAATTGACTTAGTTTTAGGCAATTTTATCGTTTTTGCTAAAATCGTGCTATAATATATTGGCAGCAATCAATGTTTTTTTCCAGTGTTGATCCTTTAAAATTGGACACAGTTTCCCATGTTTAATTTCGTTATGGTAAACTTTATCTGATTCGTTGGATATGACTTTTTGTTTATGTTGACAAATGTTGCACCATATGTTTACATTTCATGCAACGGAATAATACAAGAAATATGAGAATAACCACGCTTGTTTCCTATTACTTTTTAAATCGAACATAAAGATAGCAAATGTTGCTTGAGAAAGTATTAAAAGTATAAAATATTAAGTCCATAAGTGGTTTAAGAAGAAAAAAAAAGTCAACTGACTTGACGGAGATTTAATAAATAAAGTCACAGCTTAAAAAGCTTTTTTTTTTTCAAGATTGACTAGGGAGCTAACCTGGTAAAAGTGAAGTCTTGACAGCTCTTCTTTCTTTTTGTTTCATTTTTTATTTTGCTTCTTTTTCTGGTCACCGCGTTCTCTTCTTTACAAGCCTATTTATATAATTTGTTAAATTCATATCGATATATCAGTTTAATATAAAAATGTCTTTGTCTTTGGTCAGACAAGCCGCTCTAAAGCATAGCCTTAAAAACCAGCTACGTATCCAGGCAATCAAATCTACAACCCTATTACGCCCTCTAAGCTATTATAGTACAGAAGCTGTTGTAAAGGGGGACTCTGAAGCTTCAAACAGGATCATCCTTCCCAACCCTGCACTTAGTACCTTTAAAGCAAAAGCTCATATTGTTTCCTCCACTATTGCTGAGCAATTTGCCATTCTAAATGCCTGCATCAACTCGGGATCTATGGATCGTGCTGAGCGTATCATGTTCGAACTCTATAAATCAAGACCAGAAGAAATGGAAGTGTTTGCCGACGTTCATGTTTACAATACCTTTTTGAATGGATTTATCGATAACTCAAAACCAATGAAGAAAGAGTGCCTATCCTGGTTTGATAGCATGAAAATACATGGAGTGACACCTGATTCAGATACTTATGCCATTATTTTAAAGGCATTTCTTAGGTAAGTCCTAATTAAAAAAAGAAACGAGAGAAATATGTGTTTTAAAACGTCATTGTTGTTAGAAATAAGAGTTTCTATACAGCGAATACCTTGTTACAAGAAATGACTGACATTGCAGGAATTAAAGTCGAAGATATGTTGAAATCGAGTTACTTAAAGGAAAATGATGTTGCATTATTTAGAGAGGTATAGATATTACTAGTGAAAATATTGAATATGGATGGAAAAAATGAATTTTTATAGAGTGGTAGTATGCTTATGTTATTTTACTGTTGATTTAGTTGATTGTAGAAACCCGGGGTAGCAAATCATCAGAAGTGGACGAATTTCTCAATAAATTGGATACTGAAACGAGTAAAATTCTTGGTGAAAAAGCCGAACCAATTATGAAGGATACAGCACCGACAACAGCGTTAGGAAGAGACGTTGGAGACATCCCACAACCCATCTCAACTAAATCTGTAGGTGTACATTTTCTACAGGAACAACTTGGTGCGCTTCGCGATCCCAAGAAAGCTTTTAGCATGGATCCTTTTGAGCTTCAATTGGGTTTAGAGCAACAGGGATATGAAATGGCTTTACAGAGATTAATGCATGACAAAGAACAAAGTTTGGAACGTGGAGATACATTAAATGCAATGAATTTGTCCTCGCTGAAAAAAACTATGTGGAATTGGCATCAAAAGATTGTGCCATTGATAGAGGAAGAAATACTCCGTTGTGATGCTGCTACAATGAGAGAGGTAGAAAGACGTTCCTATGGACCGTTTTTAAAGTTGTTACCAAAGGAAAAACTCGGTATGATTGCTATTCTTGAGTTACTGAGACTTCACAACACATCCGGCAGCGGTGATGGTATGAAAGCAACCCGTGCAATTATTGACGTTGGTAAAGCAGTGGAAATGGAATATCATGCTATTCATATGAAAAAAAGTGCAGACAAAACACATTCAAGAAACCAAGATCCTCAGGCATTATTTGGAAATAGCAAGCTTTTTAATATGAAGGTGCGAGATATGCAGTCAAAAAGTATACAGAACCCTGCCTCCAACGAAGTATATGATGATTTGATCAGTAATGGAAACTGGGTTCCAGTGTGGCCAAGTACTATTCGTGCTAAAGTTGGTAGTGTGTTGGCAAGTTTGGTCATTGAAGCAGCCAGAATTCCAGTACCTAGTAGAGATCCGGAGACCAACCAGAAAATGTAAGTGGACTAATAAAGAGTATTGATATGAGACTTACGTTTCTTTTTCTTTTTAAAAAAAAAAGTATTGAAAATATTCCTGCCTTTTTCCATACCTATCAGTATATTCAGGGTAAGCGTGTTGGTATAATCAAGTTCTCTGAACCTTTGGTCAACATGCTTTCTCGTGAACCAATCCGTGACACACTCCATCCTCGTTTATTACCCATGTTGGTACACCCTAGACCTTGGCTTTCCTATAATTCTGGTGGCTATCTTTCTACCAAGTCAACCTGCATGCGTATCAAAGATTCTGCAGAGCAACTCATTTATCTTTCAAAGGCTTCTGAACAGGATCATATAACAAATGTATTGGCTGGTTTGGATGTACTGGGATCTACTCGCTGGCGTGTAAACAAGGACGTGTTTAAAGTGGTACTTGAAGTCTGGAACTCAGGCGAAAGTTTGGCTGATATTCCTCCTAGTGTGAAAGAGCATCTTCCTTTACCTCCTAAGCCTGAAAACTATTCTACCGATCCAAAGGCCAAGTTCCATTGGGTAAATGCTGTCAAGCAACTTCAAGCCACAGAAAGAAACAATCACAGTTTAAGATGCGATGTAAATTATAAAGTTGAAACCGCTCGTGCAGTAAGTATCAATGAATGTATGCTAAATGGGGGTTAACTAACACCATCTATTTTTCTTAAAAATGATGTAGTTCTTAGATTTACCAATGTATTTCCCACACAACATGGACTTCCGTGGCCGTGCATATCCCATGCCCCCTACTTTGAACCATCTTGGTAACGATTTATGCCGTGGTTTACTTAATTTTGATGAAGCAAAGCCATTAGGGGCTAAAGGTTGGCGTTGGCTCAAGATCCACTTGGCCAATTTGTATGGTTATGACAAGTAAGTTAATACCCTGAAGATATTTCATATATAAGATATTTACTTCTCCCCATTTTTTTAAGGCATTCATTCACAGACAGAGAGCAGTATACTATCGATAATATGGATAATATTTTGGACGCGGTTGATAATCCTTTAACCGGTAAGAAATGGTGGCTAAATGCTGACTCTCCTTGGCAGTGTCTTGCAGCTTGCTACGAAATAGCCGCTGCTCATAGAAGTGGTAAACCTGAAGATTTTATGTCCCGATTACCTGTCCATCAGGATGGTACATGTAACGGTCTTCAGCATTATGCCGCTCTAGGTGGTGATTTAGCAGGTGCTCGTGCTGTAAATCTGGCTGCTGGTGATCGACCAGCTGATGTTTACACCGGTGTGGCTGACATGGTAAACAAACATGTTGACAAAGCTGCAGCTGAAGGAGATGAGTTTGCCCAGATATTGCAAGGAAAGATCAGTAGAAAGGTCGTTAAACAAACGGTTATGACAAACGTTTACGGTGTTACTTTTGTTGGTGCTCGTGCTCAAATCGAAAATAGATTAAGAGAAAACCCTGATATTCCAAAAGAAAAGACATATGGACTCTCTGGTTACTTGGCAAAACAAGTATTCTCATCGTTAGGTGAAATGTTCAACGGTGCTAGACAAATTCAGGATTGGTTAACAGAGTCTGCACGACGTATTGCTAAGAGTGTACCTAAAGAGGCTCTTCAAGAGGCAGGCATTATTCCTATTAAACCAGGGGATAATATTGAAATGCACTTTGATAGTGAAACTGGAAATAAACCAACAAAAGGACCAAAGAAGAAAACCAAAGCATTTTCAGCACGTACACCTGGTGCTAACCAAATGACATCTGTTATTTGGACTACTCCACTTGGTCTTCCTATTGTCCAACCCTACCGTCGTGCTGGCAAGAAGCAAGTAGCTACCTTGTTACAAACTGTGTTTATCGAAGATCCTGATGCTTCAAGACCTGTCAATGCTATGAAACAAAGTACTGCATTCCCTCCCAACTTCATTCACTCTTTAGATGCCTCTCATATGCTTATGTCGGCAGTTGCCTGTCATAAAAAGGGAATGACTTTTGCCTCTGTTCACGACAGTTATTGGACCCATGCTTGTGATGTGGATAGTATGAACGAAGTGATCCGTGAACAATTCATTGAACTCCATTCTCAACCTATCATGGAAAATCTAGTTAAAGAATTCCAGGAGCGTTACAAGGATTATAAGGTTCCTTCTACTAGAATTATCGATGATAAGAAATCCAAGAAAACTCCCACGAAAGAAGTTGACGATGATACCACACAACCCTCACTTTTCGGTTCAGAAACAGATTTTGACAAGGCACTTGAACTTGAAAAGAAAGAGATTGATGAAAAGAAGAGCTCCTTGAAAGCATTATTTGGATTAGACGAAGAATTAGGCGATGAAGAGCAAGACAATGAGACGCCTAAAGCTGCAAAGAAGAGCCGCGCACAAAAATATGAACATACTTGGGAGCCACTCACATTTAGTCCATTACCAGCAAAGGGTGAATTTGATATCAATGAAGTCAAAAAATCACCCTATTTCTTCCATTAAGATTTTGTATATCCCTACACCTTTTTCTTCACATATTGTATAAACCCCATCTCCAAATTAGACTTTTTTTTAAATTGTATTTTTATTCGCTATTTCAAAAATAATAAAAATAAGAATGACACAAAAACATTTTGTTTATTTATTCTTCTTTTTCAATCTCGTTCATCTCCATGCCACCGCGTTCATCAAAGAAAAAAAGACCACTTGAACCATCAAGAAAAGTCTATAAAGCAAGCGATGTATTGAAAATTCCTTTCAGTTTACTATTAGATCCAAAATACTTTTGGCATCTCGGTGGACTATTACTGCTTTGTGAACTAGCGTTAAATACGCTTATTATAAAGAAGGTCGCATGTAAGAAAAATGCTTTTAGGGCCAAAAGAACCGTGAATATTCGCTAACAATGGATATTAGATACAGAAATCGATTGGGTTGCTTATATGCAGGAAGTAGGAGGTTTTATTAGCGGTGAGCGCGATTACACCAAGTTAAAGGGAGATACTGGACCATTGGTGTATGTGTGATATTGCATAGTTGGTAACTGGCTGTGCATATTAATTGAACTTAATCATTAGATATCCTGCTGGATTTGTTTATATTTATTCTGCGCTTTATTATTTGACAGACAACGGATCGAATATTCAGCTTGCACAATACATTTTCGAAGGTCTCTACTTGTTAAATCAGGCTACCGTGTTTGCCATTTATAATAAATCAAAGAGAGTCCCACCCTTTGTAATTATACTGTTATGCGTTTCCAAACGCTTTCATTCTATTTTCGTGCTACGTTGTTTCAATGATCCTGTCGCCATGTTTTTTTTGTACGCTTGTATTTTGGCAATGACTTACCGAAAATGGACGCTATCTACCGCTCTATTCAGCATTGCGATATCTATAAAGATGAATGTTCTTTTGTTTTTCCCAGCTTTTGGTATTTTACTATGGATGACCATTGGTGTATGGAAAACCTTGGCAAATCTAGGACTGATTGTCATGATTCAGGTATTCACTTTAGATTTACAGTATATTAATTCGAGAAAATAACGCATTGTAATGCTTACAAGTGGTTTTAACATATATACATACACATTAATAGACGGTCCTTGCTTATCCGTTTTTAACAACATATCCTGCTTCTTACTTTTCCAAAGCATTCGAGTTTAGCCGTGTCTTTGATTATAAATGGACAGTTAATTGGAGAATGATGGAAGAGGAAATGTTCGTTTCTGGATACTTTGCCAAATTATTATTATGCGGACAGGCATTAACTCTGCTTATGTACATTTTCTTTATCTGGTGCGAGCCGTAAGCTTTTTTTCTTTTTATTGATACTTTATAATTGTGTATACATATATATATATATACTGATGTCATCATCATATTATTTAGAAAGGGAGGCTTGCTCCATGTGTTTATGAAAGGATTCTCATCTCAAAGAACAGCTGTTTCAGACGATGGTAAGAGATAATATAGATTTATACATCAAACTGTTTAGGACGCTTATATATTACCAAATAGATATTATATCAATGATGTTTACCAGTAACTTTATCGGTATTATATTTGCAAGATCACTACATTATCAATTTTATTCATGGTATTTCCAGACAATACCATATTTGTTATGGCAATGTTCTTGGCAATCATCAGGATCACGAGCATCCTTTCAGAATACTGCGAGAATATTAATATTTGTTTCAATCGAAGGATGCTGGTTAACATTCCCTTCTACTGTTAGAAGTTCATGGACATTGATGGCTTGTCATTTGATGATTCTACTCGGTTTCTATGGATATGCTCCAGCACCGAACTATAAATTACCTGGCTTTTTGAAATCAAATGAATAAAGAGGGGTAAATACGCAAATATAAATAATTAGAATAAAACAAAACTCGAATAAAGGAAGGATATATTACTGAACCTTTCAATGTAATTTTAAATAAAAAATACATGTTTTGCCTTTAATAATGCACTCAAGAGTTAAATTAAAAGTGCACTGTCAGTATTTTGATTAAGAACAAGAAGATTAATATAATTTTAACATGTATTTTGCCTAGATTGATATGATTAACACGAACTACCAAATCATGGTTTTTTGACTTGCAGAAGTGACTTGCTATATTTGGAACCTTACTAAAAGCACGAAATCCAAAGAAGTTCCGACTTGCAGCGACGTCACGCCCTGGATATAATTTTTTGTGCGGGGTTGTCATGTAAGATTATTTATTTTTGTTTTATACATATTTTTTAACCTACATTAAACAAGAAATATGGCTTCTGGATTTGGTTTAGACGGTGGTAATGTTCTTTATAACTAACAGCAGAGCGCTGGTTTTGATAGTAACAATACGATTTGTTTAGGTCGTGGTCGATGCTTCCACTTTTGGCAAGAATTCAACAAATGTTACGCCTCAGCTGATCTTCCTCAACAATGTCTTGCTCAACGTGACGACTACATGGAATGTCTTCACCACACAAAAGAGGTTCGAGCGCATAATAAGAGGGGGAAAAAAGAGATATAAAATGTAATGTTTATTGACTTTTTATTTTTTATTAGTTTGCCCGTATCACTCGTATCAAAACTGAAGAGTTGAAGCAAGCCGAACAAAGACAACGTGATCAATTAAAGGCAAAGAAGGATGCTTCCACCGCTGCCAATTCAAACTTACCAAAATTAAATATTGTTGATGAGAAGAAGGAATAAAGACATTTGCTTTTTTTTGCTGTTGGATAATTAAAAACATAGAATAACGAAAACGAAAACAAAGCAATAGAATTTAAACATTTGACAATTACGTTGTATTTATTAAACCACCCCTTTTATTATTATTATCATTAGAATTCTGGTGGGACAATAAGATTTGTGTTGTGGGTTAACTTTATTTAAAGAGATGGTAATAAAATATATGGGGGGGGG
>VCJE01001223.1:0-13850 GCA_024140265.1 Backusella liffmaniae | reverse complement strand
GTTATTTAATAAGCTTCTTGTTTTTTTTTTTTTTATTCTTGGCAGAGTGTGTGTAACAATATTTTTGGGATTGGATTGATGATCCAGCATCAAAGGGTAACTCACAATTATTTTATTAATATTTTCATTATACATTGGGATAAATGTAGAATAGGAAATATGAATAGAAATAAGAGTAAGAACAAATATTAATATTAGTAAAAAAAAGAAAATCATTCTTTTTTTTTAACAGTGAGTAATCCAGTTTGCAGGTTTAGCTGCAAGTGGTTTATTGACAAGTTGAGTGCGGTCCATTTGTCCAGCAGCGCCATTACGACGTTGAGCCTTTCCACTCTTGTGTATACGCATGTGTCTTCTCATATTGCTTTGTACACTAAACTTGCGACAGCATCCTGGTTCGGGGCATTCAAATGGTCTTTCACCAGTGTGGGAATACGTATGAATACGGAGTGACGATGGTCTAGAAAACCCTTTTTTACAATAGGGGCACTGATATTTACTTCCATTGCTGTTGATGGTTCTGTTGCTACTTTCGCACACAGAGGGGGGTGATTCAGAGCGAGTGACGGGCACAATTTCCTCTTCATCTGTTTCAACCGACGATGAACGTGTATGAGTGGTGGTAGTGGTGGTGGTATCAGAGTAATGAGGTGATATAGGACTGCGAGGTCCTTGAGTTGTCATTGTAGAAGTAGATGATGATGCGTACAGTGAGGGTGGGCGATTATCAAGTGGAGTGTTTAAAATGGGTTGGAGAATAAAATCTAATGCATTATTAGCGGAAACTGCTCTACGATGATAGGTTGGGAGCGGAGCCAAAAGAGATCCTCCAACTCCTCCTGTTGTGCGAGGTGGAGATGACGATGGATAAGGGTGGGTATAGTCTGAGAAAGAGCGTGCGTGAAGGTTACGAGGTGAGCGCTGAGAGCGATGGATATGGTTGTGGTGAGTGGAAGGTTGGAGATGGGAAAATCGAGGAGGTGGAAGCGAGTAGAATGATGGTGGTGGAGACGAGTTGGATTGTCCTTGATTGACTTGAGGTTCGACAGGCGTGGGTTGAATACAAAGTCGCTCCAAACGGTGAGGTAAAGTGAGTGTAGGATCAGAACTAGGTTCTTGCTTAATAGCAGTAAAAGCACTGAGCTGGTCAGATGCATGTCGTCGGTGACCAACTGCTTTCATCGCACAAGGTGTATTAATGGGTTTCTCTATTATATATTTATTTTAATTTTAATATCAGATTATAATCATCATGTCGATGATAATATAAAAAAAGGAGGGGTGTTATATACCTTGAACAGGGTAACCATTTAACATTGATTGAATGGAAGGTAGCTTTGGTTTTTCGATTGATTGCATGGTTTACTTTTTGTTGTTGTTTTGTGTTGAAGGAATGGAGAAAAAAATGTCGAGTGTTTGTGAGTGAAAAAAGAAAAATAAAAAAAAGAGAAAAAGAAGAAAAATAAAAAAAATAAACTCCAAAAAAAGACAAGAAAAATAAATCAATTTAAAGACGATCAAAATGTTGCTGATCTTTTTTTATGTTAGTGGGACGACAAGACCATATTTGACAATGTAGATATTTTTAAATCGAATGGGCGCCACCACACAGACTTTCCCATTTTTGTAATATGGCTCGTGGAGCTGTGCTGAGATCGGATGACTCCAGAGGGCCCACCGTTCATTTGACGTATCACGAAACGTCTCAATCAAGAACAGGGCCACGAGAAAAACAATAGAATATTCGCACATGAATTGCTTTTTTTATTATTATAGAAACTGTATATATGCATTTCCTTGGCAAAGGGCAGATCGCCATTGCATTGCGTACTCGTCATTTTTTTTTTTAATTCGGTGCTTTTTATTTCTCTTATCGCCATAATTTTTTTTCGGGGTACATCGTTCAATTTCATTCATCTAAAAAAATAAACGTTCAAATCCCCGAGCTAAATGTGTTTTAACAGGATAATTCTGTAATACAGAAAACTCCGTTGTATTACATTCACGGCTTCATTTAGTGTAGAATGAGCTCAAAAAATTCTGCAAAAAGCAATCATTAAAAACGTGTCAGGATATTTAGGAGTTTGTACTCTGGAGAGTAGGAAAGAGAGGGGGCTAAAGGCTTGCCAGAAACTCGAGGATCTTGCTTTTTTAGACAGAAAATCATATAGAGTTTTAAAAATACTTTTTCTTTTTTTAATACGTATAAATGTCGTAATAAAAAAATAAGGAGACAATCTTCAATTCTGCAATCATATCCAATCAAGAAACGGTCCACAAGCCGAAGGGGAGACGTTTTCATTGGTAATTTCAGTGATTGCCCCGATCCATATTTATATAAATATCTTGGATATGCAAGTCACCATCGTTAAATGGTTGATTCCAGACACTCTTTCACATTTAATAGAAGCAATGTTTTACCCAGATGAAGTGATTCCAGAAATTTGAACGGCCGATGAAAGCGATTTTTTTTTTAGTTCCGCTAGCTTTGACTTGATTTCATCTTGCAGAACCTGATAAATGACGATAGCAAACGCACAAGGTACTAAAACGAGCCAATCTAAGAATACATATATAGCCATTGCATGCACTAATAAACAAGGCTTGTGTTGATTTTCAATTATCCAAATACAGTTTATAAGGAAAAGCCCACATTCCCTTTTAAAGAAGGCAATATAATAATCAAAAAGATCTGCAATAAAATAAAAATGACCAGCAAAGTAGATCACAACAACTTTTTTTTTTAAAAAAAAAAGAGCTACTCCTTATTTATTAAAGCTGATGTTTTATTGATAGACTTGTACTCAAAAATGAACTAATTTATACATATTTATAAAAATATAAACCATTAAAATGTGTTTCACGCTCGGATTTGTGTTCAACAAGCTAATTTGCTTGAGATCTTATTAGTATACACTTAACTAATGTTTTTAACGAATTGCAAGGATATTCTACCTTTTTTTCTATCTAATGATATGGACGAACTATATGTAAAGAACAAGAAAAAAGGATATATCCAATTAACTTTTTTGTTGATAAAAAAATAAGGGAAAGAAAACCTTATTTTAGTTAAGATTTAAATAGCTGTCAACACCTTTAGGTACAAATAATCCCTCCTTAGCTAGTATAGCCCTGAAAATACAAAGAACACCACATAGAGGATAGAACAATTTAAAACAGAGAAAAAAGAAGTAATGTGTTTATGTAAAACAGAAGCAAATCATTATTACAAATAAGATATGGCATCTTTTAGAAATATCATACTGATAACACGATTGATTATTATTTGATTATTTATCCATTGTTTTTATTAAAACCAGTTTCCCACTAACAAAATCTAGGAACCTTCGAGTCTATCCTTAGCTATTTCCTTATCACCATCGTTATGAGTCCCTCGAATAATATATTCATTGTCCATTATTGTGCATCTTTTTATATTTATAATAATAATATAATGTTCCATTTACCACATTATTATGATAATTATGATAATTATTTTATTAATTTATTTTTATTATTTATATTATTGATCTACCATAATGGCGTTTTAGGTTAGATCGAATTGTGATTCCACCACACTAGCTGTATTGACAGCCTATTTTGCGAACTTTGTAGTATCAAATATACTTTCATCAAGGCGATTGTTATTTTCATTATTATAAACTATTCTTCAAATAGCTAATATTAACACTAATAACAAAAAGAAAGATGTTCCATTCTTTTTTTTTCTTTCATTATTTACCTAATCCTTTATTTCCTTTGTTTAGATCATACCCTTTATTTTATTTTTATATATCTTTGCTTTTATAAACCACCGCACCGGTGATGTGATAATGCATAGACTGCTTCCAAGCTAAACACTCAAATAATCAATGGCCTATATTAGCGTATATTTTAAAAACAATGCCATAATGAGAAGACATAGTTTTCTTTTTTTTCAATCCCAAGTGAGCATTGATACTCCTTGGAGAATCATCCAAGGATCGTGTATTGATGCTGCTAATACTTTAACTTGGGCTTTAATGCTTGCTCAAAGGCTATTTAAGCATTGCCATTTTTGAATAATTGGGTCTTTTCATAGACCTTTCTTACGATGTGAGCAGTTGTGATTATTGCTCTCTTAATTGATTTTAGGCAAAGTACAATATTACCAAAAAAAAAGAATAACTATACCGATAATTGTCGTCATAATACGCAGGTGTTGTATCCTTATATAAAATATGTCCCATCGTACTCCATCCACAACTCAAACTCACCCTTCTTTCAAATGATTAAAACGTAGAGTTACCATATAAGGCAAGAATCGTGACTTTTGCGGGCCAGACTTTGCTACCAAAAATTGATGACGTAAAATAGACAATTTTTCAAATTGAGGAAGGGGTGGTTGTGGAGAACCTCACCAGTCTGGTTTTGTTTTTTTTTTGTTCAACTTCTCCCCACTCTTTTTTTTTAGGACAACAACAAAAAGAAAAAAATGGCTTCCTTATCACGCTCTTTTGCGTCTGCCATCGTCAATCGCTCCTACACAAATGCACCTGCTTCTGTCAATGCATTGAAGACTGTCTTCCATGCTTCTTCTTCCAACTCCGAAGAAGAACATCATGAATCAGCCAGCCAGTCTTTGTTCTCTGCTGCCACCAAGCAGAGATCTGTAGGCGGTTTAATTAACAGATCCTCTGTTAATGGTAATTGAACAAAATATAATATTTCGAAAATTTCTGGATTCTAAACCAAAAACTCAAAAAACCAAAAACCAAAAAAAAAACCCTCTATTTTTTTTTATGTATGTATTGTTCATAAATATGAAAAAGTTGGACCTATCAACGATTTCCAGTTACGTCGCAACCACACCACTACAGTTCCTGATTTCTCAAAGTACAAAAAGACCAAGAACAGTGGTGAAGCCAGCCGTAACTTTGCTTACATGATGATCGGTTCTACCGGTTTGATTACTGCTGCCGGCGCCCAGGCTACCGTCACCGATTTCTTGGCCAACATGTCTGCTTCTGCTGATGTTTTGGCTTTGGCCAAGGCTGAGGTTGAATTGGCTTCCATCCCTGAGGGTAAGAACGTTACCATCAAATGGAGAGGAAAGCCTGTCTTTATTCGTCATCGTACCCAGAGCGAAATTGCTGAGGCTAACCAAGTCAATGTCACTGAATTGCGTGATCCTCAACAAGATGCTGAACGTGTCAAGGATCCCGAATGGCTTGTTATGTTGGGTGTCTGTACTCACTTGTATGTTGGTTTATAATACGTTAAAATGGGTAATTGCTTATGTTAATGTTACTTTTAGGGGTTGTGTTCCTATTGGTGAGGCTGGTGATTATGGAGGATGGTACTGTCCTTGTCATGGTTCCCATTATGACATTTCTGGTCGTATCAGAAAGGGCCCTGCTCCCCTCAATCTTGAAATTCCTGGTAAGAACAGAGAATGATGATGATGAATATGTGTGTATCATTTATTAACCATATTATATAGAATATAACTTCCAGGATGATAAGCTTATTATCGGTTAGACTATTTATACAAACACAAAAAACAAAAAAGACAAAATGTAATAAACATGTTGAAGAAAGCTTTTTATATATTATTATATATTATTTAAAATTGATTTGATTGGCTATTGATGTTATTGTCATGCAAGGAAATGAATTTATTGTAATAATCATCACCATAACAACTGTCATAATGAAATGCTTTTGAATCAATATACGTGATCGCACACGTATAAAAATAAAATTGAGACACAAATTTGGTTTTCCAAATAAAGTAAAAGCACAAGAGGTGCAATTCAACCTCCTCTCCTCTCACTTTGCTTTCCCCTCGTTTTTTATTTATTATATTTTTAATTTTTCCTTTTTATTTCGCCTCTTTCTTTTTGGCTTGTTCCATGCTTGCTTAAAGAAAAGAAAAAAAAAAGACAGACTCACACTCTCCTTATTTCACCTTTGTTTTGTGTGTTTCTTTTATGTTAGTATGGACCCAAGTCCTTCCTTTTCTAATGTTCCTTTAACTCAACCGATTGTCATCTCACACTACATTTCAATGGTCATTGCTTTTCTCGGTTGCTATCCTTTATTATTAACACAACAAATACGTAGACACAAACGAGTCATCACATTTTTATCAGTATTATTTACACTTGCCGGATTCATTTCTGGTCAATTTATAAAGACAGAAAATAACTTAGTTTCCGTTGTCTGGCGCTTCCTTTTCCTATTTCTAATATTTCTTGTTCTAAATCAATTTGTCTTGGCAGTCTATCGGTATTCAGTAACAGAAAAACAAACCTTTGTTTATAGCTTCTACCCTCGATGGTTCTCAAAAATACCACTTTGGATAGATATTGTCCTTGGTTGGTTAATTTTGATTATTGCAACAACTTACTTGGTTATTGCTAGCCAAGTTTTTACTGAAAGCTGCTTGGATCACAATACTCAGGGTCAGTGCCTTTTACCGGTTGCTATGGGAACAGGTTTTTTGCTTTATGGGACCCTTGCTCTCTTGCATTTACTTTCAATCATAAAGATACCAAGACCTTCAACTCCAGAATACTATGAGGGTCTTATTCTTGTATTTTGGGGTTTGATTAGTTTAATTATGGCTCGTAATGTATTTAAATTTCATATTGTTTGTTATTGTTTTTAAATGATCGATTTTAGGTACTCCCATATTAGGAAGTGAGTGGCGGGCAATCAATCTGGGTCTTTTATGGTTTACAGGTGGTTTGTTTTCTGTAAGCTTAAGTTTACAAAGCTGGATGCCAGCTTTACGTGAACGGAATATTGTAAACTCTATTGTTATCTTTTTGACCGGTCGAGGTAAGCGCATACTATTATTATTATTATTACGTTGTACAGTATTATCCTGACAGACAATCATAATGAATAGTTATTGCTATAAGCACAACCGACAAAGACAATTATACTTCAACTGTCCATACATTGTTAGGAAATGTTCTAGCGCTTGGAGCTTTAGCGCGCATAATTCAAATTATATTTCGTAAATCGCCAGTTGATAATTTACCACGTAGAATGTTTCAAAACATCGACGATTCAAATTTTGCTGACGAAGATGATGAGGATGAAATTACAACAATGGCTCTACAAAAATGCAAACATAGGGCACTCTTTGCATCAATCACTTTAATAAGCGGTCTTTCAGCATCGATATTGTCTATTGGAGGAGGGTTTTTATTCATTGGGGCTAATGTGGGATGGATACAGCATATGAAATATTATATTCTAGATCCCACCACCTATGTCAATGTGGTGCTTGCTGTATCATTCCTTTGGTGTGCCTATGTTTTTGGAATATGTACACTATATATTCATTTGCGCCGTCAGAATAATATACTTCATCAATATCAAGAGCTTGAGACAACGACTGATGTGAATGTATCTCCAAGAGTAACAGTAACAACAGTAATAACCGATCGAAACCTCTGGTCTTCAATACCTTTAAATGCTATATCAACAAATGAAATCATGGCATCCTCCCCTACTGAAATATCTACACCTTTGTTACAACAAGAAGTACCTACTTCCCCTATACCCCTTCATGACATTACCACCAAGACTACCGCTTCTACCGTTACCATAGACCACACCAGCTACAATACACCTACAGATAATAGCAATAATAATGAAAATTCTTCAAAAACAATAGAAAAAAGCATGAGACCTTCAGAATACCGTGCAAAACGACGATCACTTTTAGTGCAAGCACCATTAACAAACTCCCAAGTACCTGACTCTTATACATATCACACTCGACCCCGTCCGTCATCTGGTTTAAGTGTGGGCGGTATTTTACCTGATGAAACCATAACCACTGAAACATCATCTTTCCGACGTTCATGGAGATCATCCAGTGGCTCTTCAATAGCTTATAGTTTAGATTCTTCGGCGCCATCTTCCCCTCCTGTAGATAGACGGTTTACTTCACAGAGGCCAACTCATAACACCTTGGATGAGGATCTTCATCGATTTGATGAACAAGTTGTTTATATTGATCAACACTTTAAATCAGATATGTCTAAACGAAAAGGATAAAAAAAAATCCCAGTTTTTTATATTTTCAGATATCCCCTCCCCCAACGTTCTTGTTTTTATTTTTTGATTTTGTTGTACATTATTCCAAACTCTTTTTGATATTTAAAATAAATAAAATTTATTAAACCACCATTCACTGTATTTAGAAGCACTTTATCATTCATAAAAATAAACAAACAACAACGTTATTATTCCTTTTACCATGATGAAATCATTAAGCAATGTATAACATTAACACTTTATAGAAGTCCTGAATTTATTTTAGCTGGTGAATCAAAAACTTGGAGTGACTAAAGGTATCACTTTTCCATGTAATGGAGTAAAAAAATATATTAATTCACTCCAATCGCCTCAAAATAATATCTTTTAGCCGATAATTTCGTTTTTTTTTTGTAGCAAAAGAACCAATAGTATTATGAAGTATTGCTTTTCCACTTACCTACAATTTTTTTTCTACAATAAGAGGATCAGGTCACAAAAAAAAAAACCAGAAATAGAAATAGATATATGGAAAAATAATCTGATAATGACCATTGGGAGCAAATACTAACTTTTGGAAAAAAAATTTCTTCCTTTTTGTTTATATAAAAACAAGTGCACCTTTCAAATCCAGTGAAGAATGTAGTGTACTCAAAAGTAACAAAAGTAGAATGGTGAACTTTTTCCCTGAGAAAACTTTTTCTTGTTGCAACAGTTTTTCCGTTGTAGATCTTTTTTTTTTTTGAACATCAAGTAAGCACAATTTGCTCTATTTAACTAAAATAACCAAGAAAATGATTGGCCAAATTAATCTGATAAGAAAAAAAAAATTGCTGCGGCACAAAACGTATTGCACTTTATCTCAGGACTTGATCTAGAAGTTTCCCAAGTACTAATCCTTTTTTCTACAATTAGTCTCACAATATAAACAATCAATATTGACAAAGAGGAAAATACTGCATATTTAATATTTTTAATCATATAATGTTATCAGATGCTTTCTGGCCAGTGTGAACATTTTCATATGTTTGTGTTTTACGTTGTGCGGAGAATTTCATACGTGTTTACAAAAAAAAAACAGGTAAGGAGCTTCTTGATTAGTTTTAAACTTTAAAGATTATTTATGACGGATCGAAAAGAAAAATAAGAACAGATGCTTCATTAGAAAGATAAATAGAACTTCCACCACGATGGGTGAATTGATTAGTAAACACTGCAGAGGATCACTACCATGTTTCTTTATATAGTAAAGACAATGACTCAGAATGAAATGAAAATTAAGATCACAATCTCCAATCCACAATTTACCCGTACGAAAAAGAAAGACCTGTATTTCTCTTCCTTTGTTTATGTACTCAGCTCCTATTGTTTGTTATTCTGTGTTGCAAACATGATAACCCAGTTGGTTTCAATTATATTTTATTTTTTAAATTTGTTCAGAATAACTTTTAACGGATAAAAGCAATGACAGGATAGGAAAAAGAAAATTACACAAACCACATTACGTATTGGGTAAAGATATTTATGTTCGACTTTAAATCAGTGGTCACCAGCGCATGAAATCCTTTTTGGCAGTTGGATTATTAATTGATTTTTTTTTTGACAAGCTTCTTGCGACCACATGGCATTTCTTATGTTTTTTAAAATGACGTTATGATTGCTTATATAGTGTGATGTGGGCAATAAAACAGAATTTATCATTGCTGTTTTTATTGTTTCAATTTTTTTTCCTGGATTAAAGCAATAATCTTATCAGATGGCGGCCCTGTGAATCATGTTGTATCTTGTTTCATTTTTTTAAAAAAAAAAAAGCAATAAAAAACACGGAGAATATCGTGAGAAATTTTTTAGGATAATCTATTAAACAAAGAAGTTTATGTAACTATGAAAAATTATGAACTATGATTACAAAGAGTGGGGATTAAGAAGGGTAATAATACAGAGGATGAGGAGTAAAAAAGACTTTAGTTATTGCGCTGCATACATTCGATGTACAGCTCAACTTCAGCGTCAGAAAGAATGTGGCCTGAGTCAAAGGTGATCTTTCGTCGTAAATCTTCGCACAGGGAATCCAGGTTGAAGTCGGGGCACTTTTCTTTGACTTCTTGCGTAACTTGATCCAACCGGCGACCTGCACCTTTTGCTCTTTTCAAAGCTTCAACAAATGATGCCTTGCATGGCTTTTTGTTACTATGTGATGTACAGTTTGTGCAGTTTTGTTCTGCTAATGCTTGCATTTGTTCAGAAAACATCGGATCCAACTCGGAGCTAAAGAGCGGGGCAGGACTGCCTAAGCCAAATAGATCAATGTCGGAACCAAAAAGAGAAGGCAGTGTGTCATTTTGAATCATAAATTCATTATCATTCGAAGATGTACGATAATCAGGGAAGAATAAATCAGCTTTATCATCAGTTACTGGCGCTGTATTTTGATCGGTAGGAATTGAGGAAAAGCCAGTGTAGTCAGAGAATTGATTATATCTTTCTGTAGGAACACTACCATTGAAAGGTGATAGTTCTGACTCAGAAAAACTTTTATCGCTGTAGTAATCAGAAAGAGGATCGTTACTAAGTGGGCTGGAGCCATAAAGATCTGGACTAGATTCTACTGACGACGAGAATGCTTGATCATCTGTAACAGGAGGGGAAACTAAGGGGAACGGAGACGATTTATCCGAGATATTGATTACAGCTCCATTTGCGTCCTTCAGGATACTATTTTCTTCTCTGAGCTTCTCGAGTTCTTTTTTTAGTTTTTCGTTTTCGCTAGTAAGTTCTTTTTCTCGTTCCTCCCTTTCTTCTTGAATTTGCCGTATTTGTTCTTGAAGTTCTGTTACAAATTTCTCCTTACGCTCTCTAAATGCTCGTTGCGCAGCACGGTTTTGTGCCTTTCTTTTAAGCTTCGGGTCGGAGGGCAGTACCTATCATTTAAAACAACGCTTAACACATAGGTCACACAAGATAATGTATCTTTAGGATCAACTTACAATGACTTTATCGAGGGGCTTACGTCCTGGCTTCTTTACTTTAGACTTTGTTTGAATCTCTGTTAATGGAAAAAATATCAGATTAGATGATTATGGAAAAAGTGTTGCAATGTCAGAGCTTTTATGCTCCGACCGGGGGCATTCGGTGTAAAGGTATTTACCTGAAGCATTGCTGGTAATTGAAGTCTTCTTTTTGGCTAATGAAAAAATAATGTAAATCGAGTTTAGTATTTCATATAATAGTCATCATGTTCTAAAATAAAATGAATGGAGGGAGTATAATATTAAAGGTGGTATATATTTACTTGTTCTGGTGTTGCGTCTCTTTCTTCTTGGTGCAGGATCATTATTCCATTCTGCTGAATCTTCGTCACTTTCATAGTAGCGGGGATATGTTGTAGATGTCATTTTGATGGAATATGTAATAGATTTTTTGAAAAGTTTAAAAAATAATGTTTTGAAGAAAAAGGTGGAACGAAATTGAATTGTAAGGTGGCCCTTTTTATAGAAATTCATAAGAAAATGCAAAATATCGGCATGTGGTTGTTTCATTCAATCAGAAGTGAGTGTGTCTTGCTTACAAATTTAACCACCGGTCACAGCTTGACGCTCTAAGATCACTTGACTTTTCATCTTTTTTTTTGATCTTGAAATTAAATCTTTTAACATTTCACTCAAATCGCTACAAAAATGTAGAGAGGGTGTAAATGTTTATTTATTATTTGTCTTATTCAATTTGATTACATTAATGCTCACTTTTGTATGGCTCAAGCATTGAGCAAAGTCATGAGATAAATAATCCGTGACATTTACACTTTGATATGTTACCTAATCCCTTTTTGAATTGAACGGCAAGGATATGGAAAAACTTAATCCGAGCCTAAAGCTGTCAATAAACTCTTCCCCCCGGCTGTAATATTTTGTATAAACTTGGAAATTTGGTTCCTTCTCTTTGGAAACATATAAAATATCACACTATTGTGTGAATTGTTTTAAAGCATTCAAGCACTGGCCATCCACCTTAATATATAAAATCTATCATGTAACGATAACTGCGGTCAATTGCTCAAAACATTAATGAAAAGTGAATAGATAACATCAACGAACCCACTCTTTGATCCTATTATCCTATTAATTTTAGAACTGTCCCCCTATTTATATCAACTAATGCATTGATCTCATTAAACCTGGGTTAACTTGTTCCTGTCCATTAAAATATAAATGGCGACCCGATTTCCCCGCTTCTCCGCGCAAGTCTTAATGGTAAATACATGTGCTACAATCTAATGCATTTTTCAGTAGATTTTACACAAATGTCTACAGGTAGACTCAAGCTTTTTCAAAAAAATACCTCCACTCTATTTTAAAGAATAGTACCAGGAGAGGAAAAAATATCACTAAACTCCGATGTTTTCAGTTTTCTTTCCTGGTATCGAAGATATACATGCATAAATCTCAATAGCCAATTTGTTGCACATAGACATTTAAAACTGCTTGATAGAATAAATACGGGTATAATTATATAATTCTGGTAACTGAGATATGATATAATCGCCCTTAACCCTTCAAAACATAAATTTCAAAACCTTTTTCGAAATATTAGAGAGTGGGAATCATATAAATGGTACCCTTTGACAGCGACTCGATACCCAAGATAGGACATAGGTAGTCACCTAAACCATCTTTCTGAGGAGAAGCCCAAGTTCTGATTAAATTCAAGCAGTGGTTGATATTTTTGATCCACGATTAGCCTGATGGTAAAACAGTCAATATTCTCCTTTGTGTAGATCTTACGTAAATGCTGCTTTTGGTCCTTTTACAAACGAAGGTAATAGATGCGAATTACCTTGACACATTTAATCAAGGCAATATCTTGGTTACAGTGGGTACTCGATAAATTCACATTTCGATGGGTTTACTGTTTTCTTCGACCTTCTATTACTTTAGTTGACTAATATACATATCTCTTTGAATACACAATTCGATAAATTCACCTGTTTGGCAGTTCCCTGATTTTTGAATTCATCGAGGACTCACAGTAATTACACGCAACTCGGATGACCTATCGAAATGATATGAAGCTCCTGCAATTCTAAAAATCTTGGCATTTTCCCTATAGTTTGCTTCTATATGTATAACGTTTGATTTATTTCCTTGATACCGTTTTTCCATCGATGTTTAACGACAATTTGCATCTCTCTTCTTCCTCGAAAAACTTCTCCTGTTTTTCTAGTCAAAAAGATTTTTTTCTGTGCATGATCAGCAGCGGTATTTTCTCTTTTGTTGATCTATCTAAGAGTAATATAACTAAACCTTTTATTATTATCGATATATATACGCATATACAGCAGCTTATTATATATTAAATACCATCCAACACCAGTCTTTTAGGAGGCATTTTTAGATAATGCGTAAAGCGTAAATTACTCCAACGAAATAACTTTAATCATTACCGCTAATTCTTTATTAAAGCAATGAATCTCAAAATGCTCCATTTTTTATTTCAAACTATCATACTTTCATCACGCTGGAAAGTTCTTGGTTATGAAGTCTTATTGGTAATTTAACACTAAAAAATAAGTTAGGTTTACTTAATTCAAAAGGAGCTCACCGATGGAACTGAAACTTAATCCAGGTGTGGAAGTAAAACAAAAAGTTAATTTTAGTTTGACAATATTTTGGCGTATGGTCCGTCAACTTTAAAAAATCTTTTAGTTCAATTTACTAGGATGTGAATTAATTAGTTAGTTATTTTATTAGGACTACTGTTTTTTTCAAGAAATTGAGAAAAAATTACAAATTGATGAGAAAAGGGGGAAAAGATTT
>VCJE01001221.1:39119-52073 GCA_024140265.1 Backusella liffmaniae | reverse complement strand
AATTTTTTTTTTTTTTTTTTTTTAAAAAAAAGAGAGATGGTAATTGTTTTCTATACGTATCTTTTCTTTTACAATACAAAAATATATAAAAATACACCGAGTGAGAAAGAGGAGGTAGGCCAAAATAAATAAACATTACAGTGGCTCAATTTCGCTTTCCTTTTGCTCACGCATGGCTCTTTGTTCCTTCCATTTGGGACCATATTTGATGATGACTGGAATACATACATTAGAAACTACCAAGATGAGACCAATGATGGTAAACATCCAACCGGTACCAACACCTTCAATACCAGGATCAATGCAAACGGTAGCAATAGCACTAAAATAATTTCTCTCCATTGAGTATTTTTGTTGTATTCAACGTTTTTTTTTAAAAATGAATCCCTTACCCTAAAATACATCGTACCAAGTTATTGGATGCAGTAATAGAAGCGCCTTTTCCGGGATACAAATCAACCAAAAGGGTCTGGACACACGTCATAATGGCGGTTGTACTAGAAGCAACTTTATTGTGGAATTAATATAATGTTGAAACAAAATCATAAATGAGTCTTTACCAAAAAACTGAATAATGAGCATAACCGCAAGATGTGCATTGAGAATAAAGCACCAACCATAAAGTATCGTCAAAGTCTGTATAACAATCAAAGGAATCCAAATTGATTTAAATCTAGCATAATAAATGGGAAACTCTGCTTTCTCTGAACCCTCAACTGGGTCAGCTTCTCTTATTCTGTTTGCAATGATTCTATAATCACGATCCAGTAACCTTCCTCCCAGATTGGATCCCACAATGGTACCAAAACCCGGGCAGATAAAGCAAAGACCAATCTGGAGCTCTGATAACCCATAATGGATACTAAATTGTTTTGTGGTCGATGTGAGAAAACAATAAAAACAGGTATAATGAAGACCAGCAAAAACAAGACAAACAAGGACATCTGGTTGGAGTAGATACAAAAAGGGTAGCAAGAAATTCAACTTGGGTGGGTTACGGTTTTGTTTGATTTTTTCTAAAAGGTCTTCATCAAGTTTGCCTTGTCGACGTGCAAGCCATTGGAAAGGTGTTGGGTTATAATACCCGGCACCGTTGCCTACGAGCGATCGTAAACTCTCTTGGACAAAGAGACCGACAGATATAATGGAAAGGGCACCGAGAATGAACAAGATCCAGAAAATCCATCTTTGGAAAAAAGAATCGGTATTAGTCATTTCGTTACACTTGCGGATAGTCAATTTTTTTTTTTTAGATGTTACCTCCATGATAGCTTCTGGGCAACAATTCCTCCGATGCTACACGGTATGAATCGAGTTAGTAGTTTGCTATGATATTAGGGGGGGGGGATTTTTGATAATTACATTGGACCTAAGACTGGGCCAAGAAGTTGTCCAGTAGAATAAAAGCCAATATAGGAACCGCGCCTGAAAAAAAAAAAAAGCACGATAAATCGCGTTAGTATTCAATTGTTTCTTTAAAAAATATATATATATATATGGTGCCACATTATTTAATTTATATAAATTTGTCGATAAATACTTTTTCCGTTCTGCCAAATCACCAATAATGCCTGCACCTATGGCAATGACCGAGCTTGATCCAAAGGCCTGTAACATTCTAAAGACTAGCAAACTTGCATAATTAGGTGTCAATGCAAGACCAATGCATGCACCGCAATAGACAAAAACAGTAGCAAGTAACACAATGCGACGACCATATGTATCTGACAAGGTACCCCAAAATGCGGGCGATATTGCCTGGAGGATCATGTATACCGTAATTGTCAAATTGACTTGCTCGGTTGTTATACCAAGATCCTATATATATATGATTGGGAGGGAGCTTTTATTAAATCTCATTTAAACTCAAAAGAACAAATTAGATTGCATTTCGATTTTACTTCTTGGATCTGATTCAAGGCAGGTAGATAGATATTTGCTGTCAATGGAGACAGCATACCAGTCAGTGAGGTGATGACGAGTATTCTTAGTAGCGCACCTTTAGTAAAGACAGTATAAGGCTCTTCTTGTTGATCGAATCGGGTCTTTTGGCACTCGTGTTGATCAGGAACATTCTTGATTTCCTTTTCGGTATCAACAGACGTCTTGGAAACGCTGTCGGATGATGCCTGTGTTGACATGATGAAGGAAGGAAGACAGGAAATCCTCCAGGAAATAGAAAATAAAAACAAAGAAGAAAAAAGAAAAAAAAGAGGGGGTGAGATCAAATCGTAATTCCTTTATATATCATTATTGTGCTTTTTAGTAAAAAAGGTTTGAAGTAGCGCAAAAGCGATATCTACCATGGGATATCCATTTTCCGTTTGTGGAATGTCATTGGTTACTACACGATGCCATCTGACTTGGCATTCTTTTTTTTTTTTTCTCTTTTATATATATGAAAATATGACAATCTTTTTATTCATTTGAAATTATCAATTTGTATTTCTTTTTTCCTGAAATGGTTTAAAGTTTCCAAAACTCGCTCTTTTTTTTTTTTGCTTTAAATTTTTTGTGCTTTTGTTTATTTTTTATGCAGTTCTCAAAATCAAATGAACACCGCTATCGGTCCAGACAGGTTTGCTTAATTCTCCAATTTGTAAGCCAAAGGTGGTGTCTTCAAAGGGTTTTTGCATTTGTCCACGTTCAAAATATCCAAGATCTCCTCCACGCTTTGCACTGGAACAGTCAGAGTAATTTGTGGCCAAGGCCGATAGTGTCTCTTCACCCGCTTCAATCTTGCGTTGATATTCCTTTAGAATGTCAAGTGCCTCTTCTTTTGTACGGGTAATATGTTCCTAAGATGGATGGAATAAGGGGATTTGATGGTATATAGATTTTATTTCGTTTTACCTCTCTCCATGAACTAGGTCTTCTAGAGTCCTTACTCTTGACCAGCAAATGACTGGCTCTTACCCTATCAACGGTCTCACCATCGCCATTGCTACCAGCACCATTAGGTGCCTCCCAGCGTGATTCTTTTGTTACTGTATTAAAATAGTAATCTTTGTTATAGGTACGTGAATGACGAATAACCCAATTCTCTGGCAATTCCTACAATAAATAAATATAAATTTATGTTCATATATTAACGCGCGGCTATTTAACTACGCGTTGTTGTTATGGTTACCATTGTTGTTTTATTTTTTTAATGCCTTTCATTTAAATATAATGTTTATCATTTATAAAACAAAGTCATTAGAATAAAGTTATAAAGTTGGATTAGATTACAATCAAACTTACAAAAAGAATATTGTTATTATTATAGGAAGGAAAAAAAAAAGAAGAGGTGGAATAGTTTACATTGTGTATAATACTTTGGTCAATTTGAGGGACAGAGAATCAAAGTCACAGGAAAATTAAAGGTGTGTGAAAATAGCAGTCATTATATTTAGTATAGTTATATAAACGTTAATCCGTGTCCCTATGGGATATGACTAATAATGTTACGTATTAAATAAAAGGCTAATAAAAGAGAAAAGGAAAGAAAAAAAGAGGTCCCATTGTGGGAGAAAATGTAATGTAGAATTACAGTAAAAGGTTTGAAAGAGTGTCCATGCAAGCCAATGCCTAGCTGTGTTTGAAGTCTCTAGAGAGCTATACGGTGTCAAGTGTCCAGAAAAGGAATGTGTCATGATGATTTGTTTATTTATTTATTATTTATTATTTTCCTTTTCCTTTTTCTATCTCATGCGTCTTGCCACACTGTTTAAAGGTATAAGGTATCCCCCCCCACAGATGTGGCCATATGGTCGAATTAAAATTAAATTCCAGTTTTCAAGATGCTGTTGGATATATTTATTTGGTTATAAAAAGATATTATAAAAGCACTTTAAATGTTGGATCTCCTAGCAATATAATCCTCTTTTTCGCAAGATACGTATTCATCAACCAAGTCACTGACAGCTGTTTTGCACTCATCTAATTCACCAATTAAGTCATGCTGTTTGTACATTTCCAAAAACGCATTGCGCTTTCGAAGTTTGTCATAGTCTTCGGATACTTTCTTTAAATGATGGGCTACACTTGTATGATTGAATAACATTGCGCCTGTGATTCGGTAAGGTGTTTGTACATAGGGCGATCTTTTGGTGAGGGCCATACGAAGGCTTTTAGGACCCCAAGGGATAAAAGTTGTCAATCCTAACTGAGAAATGCGTGATAGGGATTTGGAGATCTAAGTTTTCATTTTTTTTGAAAGTACGTGTAAGTAGTAAAAAGAAAAAGCACATGTTAGTTTTATTCGTTTAATTTACCTCAGTTGTTCTCATTTCACCTTGAATCACATCCAAGGCAGAAATATAACAGCTACTTGGGGATGGAGTGACCGACATCATCCAGTTTTTAGGTTTCAAAAGATTCCTCATGATTTCAAACTCTGTTGGCTGATGTTGGATAGATTGGACTGAACTAAACTCCTCGCTGGTAAAAGGTGTAAACGCAGCCGCCAAAAAGTGACATCGTGGTGTGACAACAAGAGAAGCGAGGATACTAGATAGATTGTTGTAGATATAACCAGGGTATCTTAGTGTCGAGGTACTTGCAGCCATGAATGCAGACACAAGCTTATTAGCATGGTCAACAGTAGGTAATTGATTATGTAATTGATCCCCAATGATATTTGTCAGTGCTTGGTTATCCAATACCACGACACTATCTACATTTTCTTTCAACCTTTTCAAGGTAAGCATGGTATTGTATGGCTGCACTACCACATTTGCTCCTTCTGAAGCATCTGGAAAGACAGAGCATGTGTGAACCAGTTGTTTTGGATAGAGGTCGCTGATGTTTTCCAGCATGTAAGAACCAAGGCCAGAGCCAGTACCACCAGATACGGAATGCAGGAGCATAAAGCCTTCTAATGAATCACTGGCTTCAGCAGCATTTCGAACCATGTCAAGAATTTGTTCAGACATGCTCTCAGCCTGAAAGTATCCGTTGGGCCATAGATTTCCTGCTCCTCCTCCCTCTGGCGATACTAGAATGTTTCGATGATTGAAAAGATTGCCATAACTTGAGCGCTTGATTGAATCAATCACCTATTTTTATTTTACTTTTTATGATTACATCACCATTGATTCATTGATTTCTGCCTTTTTTTTTCTGTTATAGCATAAAGAAAAGAAAAGGTGGTAAAAATACCTACTCTTGGCTCCAGATCAAATAATAAGGCTCGTGGAACATAACGGTCATTACCACTCTGATATTCAAAAGTGAATTTGAGTGACAATGTTTTGATATAGTTCAACTTACCTTGTAAAAGAAGACGTCCTTCTTATCGTGTCCTTCCATAACATAAGGAAGAAGAGTGCCATCTTCACTTATGCCATGTTCACCACAAAGTCTTGTCCATAGTTCATGACCAACTATAGAAATCCGTTCAATATGGAGAATAGTAAAAAAGAGAAAAGTCATATACTTTGGTTTCCACATTGTCCAGCTTGTAATGTAATGATTTCACTTGGCATTTTTGTATGAAAAAGAAAAAAAAAAAAAGTGTACTGTTGTCACAATATGCTTTTTTTTCTTTTTTATTGTTGAAATGTCGGATCCATTGTTTTCAAGTTCAGCCATTTGATGATATTATGTGTAGTGGGTAAATCCGTTCATTCATTCATTCTGAGCACTCTACGAGCCATCACCTTTCTATTTTCCTTACCGGAACATATAGCAAATGAATGTTGGTACTTTTTTATGATGCAATCAGAGCAGTTCAAATATCAGTCTTAGCAATAAGAGGAGGCATAAAACGAGCGAAATATATTCTCAATGACTGATATTATCCTATCCTCCATTACATTGAGCCAATTTTAAGACTTGGTGTAAAATTAAATGCTTGATTCATATTCACTAGTATTTTCTTTTGTATTTAAAGGTACTGGTACATTGTGTTAAACACAGATGCCCTTTTTCTTTTCTTTTTTTAAAAAATGAACTTGTTCACACGTTAGCATCAAGTGAATCGAATAGCACAAGATCAGATTGTAAAGGTTGACTCACTCTATCTCGTACTTGAGAATAGAGATATGAGCAATCATCTAATTCAAAGTCCGTGTTGAATTCATGGTGAGTCATCCAAGCCACGTTTAATATAAGTGCTCTCGTTTTATTTAATATAACAACATTGAACTTTTTCTTTTCCTTCTCTCTTTTCTATCATCGATTGATTTACACTTCTTATTTATATAAAATGACCGGACTTTACATGCTTGATTATGGTGCTGGTAACGTGCGTAGTTTAGTCAACGCCGTCAACCATCTTGGTTATGATATTCAATTTGTTAAGGAACCTGCCGATATTAAAAAGGCCGATGTAAATATATATTAACACTATTTAAAAAGTGTCTTGATTCTTATCTCTATTTATACAGAAACTTATCTTCCCTGGTGTTGGTGCCTTTGGCCATGCCATGAAGGCACTTCGTCAAAAAGGTTACGCAGAACCACTCAAGGAATACATTGCTTCCGGCAAGCCCTACTTTGGTATTTGTGTCGGTATGCAGTCCTTGTTTGAAGGCTCAGACGAAAGCGACGAACAAGGTTTATGCGTGATTCCCGGTATGGTTGAAAAGTTCAATGATCAAACCAAGGCAGTTCCTCACATGGGTTGGAATAAGGCACAAGTCATTAAACAATCAACACCCGAAGAGCCCGTCAACTACAGCATCACTGACGAAAAGCCCTATTACTTTGTTCACTCTTATGCTGCTCGCTATACCGAAAAGAACAAGGACTGGGCATTATCTACCACGCAATATGGTGACGAAATGTTTGTGTCGTCTGTCCAAAAGGGCAATGTGTTTGCCACCCAGTTCCACCCCGAAAAGAGTGGTTATGCTGGTGTTGCCGTGCTAAAGGCATTTTTGCAGGGCTCAGGTGTTGTCAATGATAGCTTGGTGACCGCCAGTGTGCCTGTTGAGTTGAAACAAGACTTGTTGACCAAGCGTGTCATTGCCTGTTTGGATGTGCGTGCCAATGATCAGGGCGATTTGGTCGTGACAAAGGGCGATCAGTACGATGTGCGCGAAAGCACCGGAAGCAACGACGTACGCAACTTGGGTAAGCCTGTGGATCTTGCCAAGCGCTACTTTGAAGAAGGCGCCGATGAAGTCACCTTTTTAAACATCACCAGTTTTAGAAACTGCCCCTTGGGTGACCAGCCCATGCTGGACGTCTTGAAGCTTGCCTCCAAATCTGTCTTTGTTCCCTTGACCATTGGTGGTGGTATTCGTGACGTGACTGATCCTGATGGCACTGTCCATCCTGCGTTTGAGGTTGCTGGTGAATACTTCCGTTCTGGTGCTGACAAGGTGTCGATTGGCAGTGATGCTGTTTACTGTGCGGAAAAGTATTATCAAAACAACAAGCAAAAGACAGGCACAACGGCCATCGAGACGATTGCCGATGCATACGGATCGCAGGCTGTTGTTATTTCTGTTGATCCACGCCGTGTCTATGTCAACGACCCCAGCGAGACGACACATGCGGTTGTCAAGAATAGAATCAAAGGACCCAACGGCGAGGAATACTGCTGGTATCAATGTACTGTGATGGGCGGACGCGAGGGCCGTGATTTGGATGTGGTTCAATTGGTGACAGCGTGTGAGGCATTGGGCGCTGGTGAGATTCTGTTGAACTGCATGGATCGTGATGGTACAAATTCTGGATTCGAACTTGAACTTGTAGAGTCAGTTAAAAACGCCGTTTCTATTCCTGTCATTGCCTCGAGTGGTGCTGGCCGCGTTGAAGATTTTGTCGAGGTGTTTGAAAAGACCAATGTCGAGGCTGCCCTTGCTGCTGGCATCTTTCATCGCAAGGAGGTGCCTCTTGAGGCTGTCAAGGACCATCTCAAGTCGTGCAATATCCCTGTCAGACCCATTGACACCACTGTTTTATAGATACAATGAAATAACATGCCTATTTTCATACAAATAATATAATAAATATAAATACGTACATCATGTTGGTTTATATCTAAACACCGATTAAGGAGATTTTGAGAGATTTCAGCAGGTGGGTTTCTTTATTGAGAAAGCTATTAAGTTGCTATTCTTTGTGTGACGTAGATGTTGACCACGTTGTTTTGAAATATCTCGCCTTTCTTTTTTTTATTTATTTATTTATTTTCCTTTCCTTTTCTTTCTTCTTCCTTTAGGGATAAATAAACAAAAATAAATCATGTCTAACCAGAGAATACCTGGCATGGCAGCAAGCTTGTCCGATCAACCTGCTCGAAAGGGGCGACCCATCTCCTTTCAAAACATGAAGGTGAATCAGGTCAAGGCAGAGTTGGCAGCACAGCTCCACGACAAGGACGAACTCATCAATAAATCAGGAACAAGTCAGATTAGTCGAAATGCGCTAATAAAGCAAAGTGACCTCATCAGAAGAGAGCTAGACGACCTTCAGCACTTTAATCAAGAAGAAGAGCTGCCCTTTGATTTACAAACCAAGTTGGAGGACTTGGCTAATGAGTTTCAGTACCTGAAAAATAACAAGGCAAGTACATGGATATTTATAGAATGGGATAAAAATAGAATCAATTCATAATAATAATAATAATAATAATAATAGCCAACGACAACGAGTGGTTATTCTTCCTTGTTGCCTCCACCACCCACGACTTCTTCACCCAGCAAACACAGATCAAAGCCATTGAATGGCAGCCGTCGTAATCCAGATATTGAATTTGCGACTGAAATTGGACAAGGGTTGTTGATTGAAGTGCGCAAGTTGCAAGTTGCCCTTCAGGAAAAGGAAGAAGTGATCAAGCAGCTTGAGCTTTCAAAGGCGGACAGTGAACGCAGTCAGGAAACCACACAGCGGCATTTTAAACAAAGGGAGGAAATAGAAGGTAAAACAACACATGAAAATAATGATAAAAAAAGCTTGTTTTTTTAAACTCCCAAATAGAAAGACTCAAAGAAGAAAATTGGAATTTGGAGGTGGCCAATCAGGAGTTACAAACTCATCTCTCAGAATCAAATCAATCAGTCGCAAAACTCAATGCTGACTATAGTCGCCTCAATAAGCAGCTCAAAAATCAGGCCGAGCAACTCGACATTATGAAGGCCCAGGAAGAGAAATCTGCCTCGGTAGTCGAGGCTATGAAGGCGCGTCATGAACAAGAGACACATCAACTGCGACGTCATGCTGCCACTTTCCAACGCGAAAATGCACAGGTACAAAAACAGGTCGAGGCACTCAATACAGAGCTAAAGATTTGCAAGGCAAAGCTTGCCATCAAAATGGCGGCCAACAATAACCGACCTGATGAAAACACAAGTGAGTCCAGCAAGGACAATGGCAGTAAAAAGAGCGGCGATGATCAGGATGGGGATGAGCATAATTTGACACCTCCCACTTCGCCTGGACTATCGTCACGAAACCAGGTCATGGAAACAGAGACCCTAAAACAGTCTTTGGCACATGCACACAGAATCATCTCGAATCTCAGAACCTCTTACCACAAAGAAAAGAAGGATAAATTTGAAATCAAGAAAATGCTTGCGGACAGTCAGGAAAACATTGAGCAGATGAGAAAAGAAATGGCTAGTTGGAATAGTAATATCACTCCTTCCTCTTCAAATATGCGCTCAAAACAAGCCTCCAAGAAAAAAACCAAGACAGCAAAGAAGGCAAAGGGAAAACGGGTGGGCGTTGCTAGGCAACCAAGAGGTTTGTGTCTCAATGCATCTTCAAGTGCGTCTGATAGCGATGTTTCCGATACAGACGAGATTGCTACGGACGAAGAGTCGGATGACATGGATCAGCATGACATCATGTTGAACGTGGAGCCTGGAAACACACTGGAAGGCTTTCATTTCGCAAGCGGTAATTCATTTTCATCTGTTCCCATGGTTCCCTTATCTTCTGAATTGGAGCAAAAGGTGCAAGTGGTTGATGTGGGAGTCAACACAGTTACACAGCTTGACGCAGGTGATACGCAGTTTGACACAGTTACACAACAAGCTGTCCAAGATGCATTACAACAACGTAACCATGAAATTGCAACCAAGGCAAGCGCCATCCTTTCATCCGAACAAATTGAGGCTCTTGTAAATAACCAAGTCATCACCGATCCTGTACAAATAAACCAAGATGCGATACCCCAGGTCGAGGCGATACCCAAGCAAGAGGTTGATCAGCTAATCCAAGTCGCCGTCACTGATGCATTAGAGAAGGCACGCCAACAAGAATCAGAGAAATTGGACACAATGAAAAAGGAAACGGCCGTTGCCATTGCAACTGCAGTTGCTGCTGCCGAATTGGCCTCAAAATCATCCGCCCAACGCGCCTTGGATGATGAAAAGACAAGAGTGGCAGAAACCATGGTCACCAAAGACGAGGCATTGGGTGCCACAAACCAAGCCATTGAAAACATCAAGTCTGAGCACCACAAGGAGCTGGCGTCCATGGTGCCAAGAGAGCAACTGGAAGAGAGCAACGCATCTCTTGAACACATCAAGACCGAGATGTCGACCATGGTCCCCAAAACACAGCTTGAAGGTATGATACCCAAAGAAATCGTGGAGCAAATCAAGATGGAGCACCAAAAGGAGATGGATACAATGGTACCCAGGACCCAATTGGACACTGCCGTCAAGGAGGCCGTGGAGAAAACGAGGAGTGACATGTTGACAGACTTTGAACAACAGAATGACGCTAAATTAAATTTAAAGGAGGAAATGGAGACAAAGAAGGAGGCGCTGGCTCTGGAAGCGGCAACACTGGACAGAGTGCGTGTGGAAGAAACACCCATGATTTCCCAAAAGGAAGCAGATGAGATGGCACTATTGTCGGTGACTCGTGAAAAGGAAAAGTGGATCGAGGACTTTGAAAAGGAAAAATCTACCCTTGCATCAGAAAAGACCCAACTTGAACACCTTTTACAAGAACAGGTTGATAAGGCTTCGGCCATCACTTTGGAAAAGGAAAAACTAAAAGAGGCATTGGAAGAGCAAAAGTCGTTGCTCGTTGCTGAAAAGCAAGAATGGCAGCAATTGCTGGATCAGGAAAAACAAACGGTCGTCTCTGAAAAGGAAAAGTTGCAAGAAACCTTGGCTTCTGAAAAGGATAAATTACAAGAAACATTGGCTTCTGAAAAGCAACAATGGATGTTGGAACACCAAGAGCAGCTCGAAAACAACACATTGGAACATCAGTCTCGCATGAATGCACTCACACAGGATTTGGAAGGCTTCAAGAAGGAAAGAAAAGAAGAGTTGGCAAGCATGATGAAAAAGGATGAGGCCGATCAACTCGTTCAATTATCGGTGGCTAAGGCATTGGAATCAGAGCGCGCAACGCTTGAAAAGCAAAAGAAGGAAGAGATGGCAGACATGATACCCAAAGACGATGTTAAGATGATGGTAGAAAAGGAGGTAACCAAGGCTTTGGATATCGAACGCAAGGAAGTGGCTAAGCGTGAAGAAGAGGAGGCCATTGAGATGATTTCCAAGGCAGAGGCAAGCGCCCTCGCCAAGGTCGCCGCTGCAGATGCCATTGTCAAGGAACGCCAGGCCAGTGCTGCTCGAGAGGCAGAGCTCATGACCAAGGAAGAGGCCGACATGCTTTCTCAATCAGCTGCTCGGGAAGCCGCTGAAAAGGAACGAAGCGAGTTGAATTCTGTCTTGATGAAGGAAAGAAAGCAGTTTAGAGACAAGGAGGAGCGTATGATTTCAAAACAGGACGCTGAACTGATGACGGCCAATGCGGTCAAGGAGGCATTGGACAAGTATAAAAAGGAACAGCAAGCCACGCTTACCGAGCATCGCAATATCTCAGAGTATGGAAGTGCCACGGTTTACAGCGAGCAGATACCTTCCGTTATTGAACGTTCCGTCTCGACATCTCGATTGGCACCACCTGCTGTCAATGTTCAGCTTGCACCTTCTATCTCCACGCCCACATCCTCCTCGAGCCGATCATTAAGATCCATTTCTTCCATCTCATCACTGCGTCTTGGTCGAAAGGATGAGAAGCGACCTGATGGTGTCAAACCCACACCCTCCTTTGGCAGTCTCCTCATCAGAGACCAAACCAAGTATTCCCACAAAATCAACAAGGCACCCAGTTTACGCGAGCTCTCCAAACAAGGCTCCGTCGCCTCGCTCTCCACCATTTCCTCTTCAGATCATGTTGGGCGTGCTCCATTACCGATGAGCTCAGAGGAGAGCTTTGCAGGCTTTTCAAATACAGGTGGCACAGACATGTTTGTCATTTCGGCCATTACACAAACCATGATTGGTGAATGGGTGCTCAAAAACACACGTCGTTATGGTGGTAGAGGCATCTCGGATAACAAGCATAGTCGTTTCTTTTGGGTCCATCCATACACAAAGACATTGTATTGGAGCTCTATTGAGCCTGGTGTGGATGGAAATGAAACAAAGGCAAAGAGTGGTAAAGTATTTTTATTTTTATTTTTGGAGTTTATTATATACTTATTTGTATTTTTAATAGCATCTATTGAGTCTGTGAGCTCCGTTCCCAGTAATGATACAACGGGGGCATCACCCATGTCTTTGATTATCAAGACACCCAAAAGAGACCTTAAATTAACGGCATCTACTTTGGAAAGACATGAGATTTGGTTCAAGGTAATGTATATAGAATAAAGTGTTGGTTCCCCTGTCTCCTAATTCTCCCAAAATAGTCTCTTTCTTATCTACTTCGAAGACCTGATGCCGCCAACCAAATAATCCCTGAAGAGCCCAGAGTCACCGTAGATGGTCTTGATGGCGAGGGTAACATTACACTTGGTACAAAAACACCAGACAGTGTTGCACAATACGATTCCGATGATTCGGATGACAATATTGATATTCGAAAGTGTTGTGATGGTAAACATGACATCTCTACATTGTCAAAAGAGCATAGTCACCATCATCATGCATAAGCAGTGGCATCATCTCTGTTTTCTTTTATTATAAATATTTTATATATATCTAT
>VCJE01001208.1:35822-62456 GCA_024140265.1 Backusella liffmaniae | reverse complement strand
TTTTTTTTTTTAGAAAAAAAAGTCTAAATGGTGATAAACTATGAGGAACAATGCCATATTTTTTTTTTATAACTACATGTATGTGCTTACAAATAAGAAGAGGTTTGTGCAAGCGCGATAGTACTTGTCTCAACAGAAAATTGAAATTGGTATGGGTATCTGCAAGTAGATAAATAATGAGACATGATTGAATCTCTACTTTACTCAGCATGAGTTCGATTTTTGGAGATGCAAAAAAAAAAAAACGACTCGGCATTAATTGGAAGATGAAAAAATAAAAGATTGGGTTTTTTATCTAAATAGGGATTGTTCTAGAAGAAAATCAAACCATATTTAAACTAAAGAAGTACAAAGCTAACGACAGGCTCGTATGAATAAGAATAAAAATTCAGCAGCCAATCAACAAGCATGATTCAAATGGGTGAAATGATAAGAAATTTTTGTATAGTAAGAGTATCTCTTTAGCATTCTCTACTCCCAATTCCGGTGGTAATTGTTGTTACAAAACCTTCTTTGTTCACTACATCGGGACTCAGTCGAATTGATGTCTATACCCTGATCTTCTACTGGTAAAGTAGTGACAGCAACCTATTCTTCGGGCGACTGTTGGTTTTCACCTAATTTGATTTGATTGATTCGGATCATAGCCTTTTTTCAAAAGGAAACATTCAGTAGTATATCTATTTGAAGGTCTTTAATCTATTTATTAAGAGGACTACCCGACACGTTACTTAATAGCGAGCTTTGATCTTGGACTAGAGAAGTCTTCTCTCTCTATTTTATTCAAAAGATGCTTCAAACTCCTATATTAAATATTGATTCATCCAATAAAATCAATGATTAACACCGGATAAATTTATGCCGAGCCTCTGCTATTCGCGTCTTTGAACATGGAAAATTTGAATACAAAATCCTATTTATATAATTTAGTTGGAGCAGGATGAAATTACACGCGATTTTTTTTTTCTACTCTTCTATTATGGATCTACACTGTTCCTATCAAAAGATAAAGCAGTTCGACATATTCAGAATGCACTGTATAGAGACTTTGTTTTGCTATCCAGATTTGATTCAATGAATACAGGTAAGCCATTCATCATTCGCTAAAGCATATCGCCCTGATTAGTACCAAACAATGTATAATTTTGGGACCAAGAGTGATATTGGATTCAACAATATGATTCGAATACAAGACAAACGACCATCAGATGTAATGATGAGTTTCCATTCAACCAAAAATCATAAAGTATAAAAGATGTGTAGCAAGATTATGAATGCTAGAAAAATAACTTTCAACTTTAAAAGCATTGTGATTTCATGCATCTTTTCTTCTAATAACGAAACACTATAGTATGACTCAAACACATGAAAAAAGAAAATCGCGATTCCGAGATTTGAACGTAGGAGTTTAAACTCGGTGGATGCCAAGATACAATTGTGGTGCTGCTGGTTTGCCACATTTGAAAATAAAAAAGGATTTACCTCAGTGTAACCCGTTCTTTTCTTTTACTATTGTTGAAGTATAACTTTTATTAACATTTTTACTGATTTGCCAATAGTAAAAATGGAAGATTTACAGCAAACAGGCAAGCTGATATGTGCTGAATATGAAATAAATAGAATGTATCATAGCAATTGAGAAGAATATTGAAAAGAAAAGGAACGGCAATGACGATTATTAAGGCAATGAAAAAACACACGCACATATAAAACGTGGTTTGGACTCATTGAACAATTCAATTTGTGGCGTATATTACCCCTTGACAAGCTTAAATTACCTTTGTTTCCATTGCATCGGTCATTGGAATTGCTGCGGTAAATTGATATATATATATTCTATATTTTGCTGCGGTAGTTTGTGATTCTTTTCATTAAACCAGGTAAAAAAAGGAATGCTTTATATACATATATGTATAAACCATAACAATCAATGGATTGAAAAAAAAAAAAGGACGAGGTGCCGAGATCTTCTTTTTTCCATTTGAGTCAAAATTGGAAATTTTTTGTGTGGTAATCCCACATTTGCTTTTAAACGAATTCAGGGGTACACAAAACAAACTATAGCTTTCATATCAAAAATAGTTTTATATATAAATTTTGGGATTAAAAGTGTCATGCGAGAATGAATGGCAATGGGTGAGATCCATATATTTCATTTAATCGATATTGCACCAATCGAGTTAGAATCTAAGAGTATAAATGGATCATTAAAGTTGTTTACGTTTGTTTTCCAGATACAAATGTGTCATTTGACATTTTAAATGGAAAAGAATAGAATCCATCATATGTGTATGTCTTACAAAATGAAATAAGTTTAAAATCCATTTTGCCTATTTTATTTCTAATACTTTTTTTTTACCATTAGCACGTTTTTCTTTTCTCTTTCTCTCGCTCTCTTTCTATCTCTTATTTTTATATTTGATATTACGCTTTATCATTAAACTATCTTTTTTTATTCCAGGCTTTCGATTCCAAACCCGTCGGGCCGATTATAAATCAAGATTCCGATTGGACACCATCACTTGCAGTTATGGCTTATTTGATTTATATAAAATAACCTTGTTTTTACATAATTTTCTTTCTTTTCTTTTTTTTTTGCTATTTCTGAATTTCGAAATGAACCCCATTCAGTCCTTTTACGACCAAAGTAACTTTAACAACAACTTGCACTTTCAGAGCCTCCCGCCCCAACCACCTCAACCACCAACAGCCACTCCTTCTAAAAGAGTGAAAAAGGATAGAGCATGTAAACCTTAGTATTAAACAGTTTAAAAAGGAACAAGTAGTGTGGAGCAGTCATAATAATAATAACAATGTTGTTTATTTCAGGTGATCTTTGTAGAAGAAAAAAAGTCAAGTAAATAAAATGTGACATGCCAAAAAAAAATAGCACAAAGTCAAATTAATATTTGTGTCTTTTTAGGTGCAATTTTGACTATGTGAACCCAGAAAATCAATGCACTTCATGTAGAAATTATGATAAATCATGCACATTTAACGAAGTAATACAATTAGCAACATATTGTAGTATCTTTTCTTTTACTAAAGTATGATTGTAATAGGCTGCAAAAAAGAGAGGCCCACCAAAAGGCTATGTCGAAAAGCTTGAAAATAGACTAAAACGCATTGAAAACACATTGACTAATATAGCACAATCAGGAAGTTTACCATCAGAAGTATTAAACGACATTCTAGACAATCCAACCAAAGAATCAACAAGCAAAGAAAATAACAAGAAAAAACCTGGAAAACAAAAAGAAAAAGAAATAAACACTCATCCGATTGTACCTGACGATCCAAGGAAACCTCTTTCATATCTTGGGAGCTCTTCCGGTTATTATATGCTAAACAGACTTTTTTCACAAAGTTCACTTCCAGCCTTCAGAAACGCCAGTGTTTTTTCACAATCTTTGGATGGAGATAAAGACGACATGATGGCATTACGTCCTCAATTCGAGGGTACCACATCTTCTAGGAAGGAACTAGAGTGGAAACCACCGCCTAAAGAACTTACTGATTATCTTATTACATCGTAAGTAAATAGAAGGTGTCAAATAGTTGATTTAATGATTTTAAATTTTTTTTTTGCTATATTTCCTAAAAAAGGTATTTTACACATTTAAATACTCTTTTACCAATTATAGACCAAGATGATTTTTATGCAAGTTATCGTCGTGGTATAAACCAGGAACATCTGCCACTTGTTGTGTCCATTTGTCGTGCGACCTGTCGATCAATAAAACGTGATCACCCACTCTTAAAACAGTTTGATATAAATCCGGTTGAGTTGTTTAGAGATCTATCAAAGCAAATGTCTGATTATTTCTGTATGGATATGTTGAAACCGGACATTCAAACCATTCAAATTATTTTGCTTTGTACTTCAAATGGTGAAAAATGGGAATTGGAAAGTCAGCATTGGGTACTTACGAGTATTGCAGTCAAAATGGTAAATTAGATTGGGGGATACTCGATATTTATTATGTTTTGTTTCTTAACCATATATTGTATACGTTAGGCTCAAGATCTCGGTCTTCATCGTTCAAATACAAATAATAAATGTACCTCTAGAAAGGATATGGAATCAAACAAGAGGTTGTGGTGGTCAATCGTCTGCGTGGATCGATGGATATCTGCTGCTCTTGGAAGGTAAAGGAGGTTCGCTGTTTATATTGTGTTTATATTAATGAACAACGATAGGCCATTAACTATATCAGATGCAGACTGCGATGTCGATTACCCTGACAGTGACGGAACAAAATACGCTTGTTTTTTACAAATGGTTAAACTTTCATGCATTTTGGGTGATGTGCTGCGTTCCATCTGCTCACCGAGATCACGCATTTTAGCCGAAAAAGGAGTTGGTTTGGAGCAGGTTTCTAGCAATTTGGAACTTTTGTTACAAGAATGGAAATATTCTTTACCAGCAGACCTCAAGTTTACAGATGAGGAATTATCCCGGATTTCCCGGGGTGAATCTGACCCAGATTTAACATGGAAAATAAATAACGGAGGTTGGAAAAAAAAACCTTTTTTTTTTTGCTAATGTAAGCTAATACTCAAATCTTATAGGTGGAAAACTCTTTTTATGTTACTATACAGTGTTTCTTATTATCAAAAGGCCTGTTTTAGCATTATCATCAACGGCATCGGTTACACTACCACCTGAATGTCAAAATGCGATAGATATGTTGGTTCATTTATTTGATGCCATTGATGTCACTCATTTATTATATGGATGGTCTCTCTCAAGTAAGTTTTAGCCGCCGTCTCAACCAATCCAATTTTGTTTTCTTTTTTATAGTTTCACTTACAGTTTTTTTTCTTTTTTGAAAAAAAAAAGGTCATTGCATATCACAGACGCAATTACTGTTATTTTTACATCAAAGAACTAATAAAAAATATGTGCCTTTTCAAGATAATGATCTTGAGAGTATATTTAAAAGATTTCATCTAAAATTAGCGGAATTTATTAATCAAGTAAGTGTAGAAAATCAAGATTAGTTTTTATCGATCATTTTCTTAATTTTATATTACAATACTCTATAATTATAATAGCGCTCAATTGTTCCGTTTCTGGATGCCCTATCTAAGGCACTTGACCAAGTTGATGATAGCTCGGAGATGGATGGAGATGACATGGTTAGCAAAACAACAAGCACGCTCAATCTACACCAACCCTACTTGTGGAGTGTGTCCAATAACATCGAATGGGAAGGTATATATATATAAATATATGTATATATATATATATTTATATGAAATATATTTTACCATATCATTAAACATGCTATTTTTTTATTTTATTTTATTTTTCTTTAGAAATGATCAAAGTATTAGCAGAAACAGGCTATCAAAGCTAGAGACCATTTTTCAGGTTTTATTAAGTTGGATTGATTTTCCCTCCATTTTCATTTAAGCGGAGATGGTTTACCTAATCTGCGGGAAGAGAATAAAACCCCGTTGTTTACATAATCAATGGCCCCACCGCGGAGCAAGAATTTCTGTAAAAAAAAATAATAAAAAGCATATAAAAGAGGATAAAAAGATCACATTCACTTATTTTCCTTTTTCTGTATATTTTTATTATTATAATTATGTTTGATTTCAGCAACAACTCTCACCGTCGTTACAACCCTCTGACCAAGTCTTGGGTACTTTGCTCTCCTCACCGTACCCAGAGACCTTGGCAAGGACAGCAAGAGGACGATAAGGTTGAACAGCGTCCCGAATTTGACCCAAAGTGCTACCTTTGTCCTGGTAACCAACGTGCCAACGGTGAAAGCAACCCCAAGTATGAAGCTACTTTCCGCTTTCCTAATGACTTTGCTGCCGTCAAGATTGATCAGCCCGATCTTGAGGAAAACGACGATGACTTGATTAAGGTTGAAGGTGTCCGTGGTGAATGTCATGTTATCTGTTTCTCTCCTCGTCACGACTTGACTTTGGCTGAAATGTCTGTTGAAGATATCACAAAGGTTGTGGAAACCTGGACCAAGAGTTATGTGGAAATGGGTAAGAAGGAATTTGTCAACCATGTTCAGATCTTTGAAAACAAGGGTGCCGCTATGGGCTGCTCCAACCCTCATCCTCACGGTCAAATGTGGTGTACTGAAAGAGTGCCTGAAGAGCCTCACAAGGAATTGATTGCTTTGTCTGAATACAACAAGAAGCATGATGGTCAGTGTATGTTGTGTGATTATGCAAAGAGAGAAATGGCCGATCCGGAACGTAAGCGTACTGTCTTTGAAAATGACTCTTTCTTGGTGGTTGTTCCCTTCTGGGCTGTTTGGCCATTCGAAGTCATGGTCCTCCCCAAGACTCACATTGGTTCTTTGCCTGAAATGAATGACAAACAAAAGGTCGATTTGGCTGACGCTGTTCGTCGTGTCACTTGTCGTTATGACAATCTTTTCAAGACAAGTTTCCCTTATTCCATGGGTATTCATCAGAAACCCTTCGACGGTGAATACGACTTTGCACATCTTCATCTTCACTACTATCCTCCTCTTTTGAGAAGTGCTACCGTCCGTAAATTCTTGGTTGGGTAAGTTGATAATACTGGCTTGATTATATTCATTTTTCTGGCATCCTTATAACTAATTTTATTTTATTTTATTTTATTTGTCCATTAGTTTTGAAATGTTGGGTGAGCCTCAACGTGATTTGACACCTGAGCAAGCTGCTGCTCGTCTTAGAGATCTCTCTGAAGTTCACTACAAGCACAAGTAATTCAACATACACTCTGTACATACATTTGGCATATAAAAAATAGATTTTTTTAAATTAAAAAAAAATGAATAAACATATCTATTTCATCGAAATAATCCATATTTCTTTATTTTATTTTGAGAGTAACTAAAAACAATTAATACCCTTTTCAAATAAATTGCTTTGATGATAAAAATGATACACAAATTCATTGTCTTACCATTTCACTATATCCTTTCAATTTAGTGTCTTAATTGACTTAAAATCTGGACCTCCTTTGATAATAAAAGTAATCAAACTTGAAAATAACAATAGCCAATGGTGGAAATACCCATGATAATTACTATATTTAGTAAGAAAAATGGAGAGAGTAAAATAAATGAAATTTTATCACCAAAACATTCATTTTGTGTGTACCCAAGCATGATTCTGAATATTCCTGCAATTTTTTATTGTCAGACGCCCCCTTTTTTTCTAGAACTGTCGTGCCTTCATTTCCTATATTTATTTAGGTATCCTCTTTCTTTCTATAGTTGGTTCTTGTAGATTGCATTACAATCAAATATAAAATATCGCCAAAAAAAACAGAGTATAAGAAGTAGCTTGAGGTAGTTTAAGCTCGCATGCATTATAAATGTAAAAAGCAAGTATTTGCATATACACTGGCTGCGCATGTTTATGTTACCATGAATCAATATGCACAACTCACATTGTGAGCTGAGATCCCTACAATATACTAGAAATAGCGTCTTGTGAAAATGAACAGGCCAATATTATTCAATATTAAGGTCAAATTTCGAACGCTAATGGGTAAAAAAGAGAAAGAAAAAATTAAGCCATATTATATAACACAGTAGCTAAATTGCTGCTATCTATCATGAATGGGACAACGAACGTGAATACAGTAATAATTGGAAATGAAGTAACTATTGGTTATTATTTCCTATGAGTTTTCTTTATGCCATGGTATTAACAGTTGAATGTTGGTATCTTGCACGAAACAGCGCCAAACCAATGAAACTCCCTTCCAAAAAAGAAAATGACAGGTGTTTTATTCTGTATTTCTCAAAAATGATAAAAATCACGCATTATTTTTGCAAATTCATTATACTAGACTTGCACTACCCTTGGGTTGAGAATACTGATGAAAAAATGTTTATAGTCACCTGGATTTCTTGTGTTCTCAGTTACAAAACTTTTTCCAAAATCGAAAGATCTCTGTACTATTTTAACTGTTGTAAATTATAGAACTTGTGATGGAAGAGAGGAGTTTTTTTGTTTGTTATCATCTCGGATTACCCCATATTAAAAGAGAGGCCGGTGAAAATAGCAGTCATTTTATTTAGTAGAATTATATGGAGGTTAATCCGTGTCCCTATGGGCAAATGGATATGACTAATAATGTTACGTTTTAAATAAAAGGCTAATAAAAGAAAAAAGAAAAGAAAAAGAAAAAAGAGGTCCAATTGTGTAAGAAAATGTAATGTAAAAAGTTTGACAAGGTAAGAAAGAGAGAAAAATACAAATCACGTGTAGGAATTTTCAATGTATTTGCATTTCATGGTGATCTGATGTAGGTTTTTGCTATTTTTTCTCATTAATTATTTTTTATTTCTCATTAATTTGTAATTTTTTCTCAATTTCTTGAAAAATGCAGTGAAAAAATAAAGAGAGTTTCATACATTTACCAACAAATTCAATGGTATAAGATGAGCCGAATTCGATTTAACTAATATTATTTCATTTTTGTTGATGTCAAAAACCTTATTTTTCAGTGCATTCTGGTAAACCCACAATTGCCAGTGTTCGTAAACGCACTAAATTATATACATCACTTTTCTATTACAGTCAAAATGCCGAAAGAAGCGCCATTTTAAGTTGGAATAACATTGAATCAAATGTGGTTCTTATATTTCACGGAGAGTCAGCTCAAGATGGCCATTTTATATCCCTTCAGCTTTTTGGGCGCAGTGTCGTATTAATTTTTGGAAACGTCTCAAAATATGATAAACCCTACCATAGAATATTTCTCACATCAGAATATAATTAGCTAATAGCTTATAAGCGTAGAATAGTGTCGTGATCGTGACTGAATATTGAGTGATTTACTTGTTTTCATTTTTTGACCGAGAGATAGGAATTATTCAAGAAGGTAAAAAATGCTATATTAAGAAAATCTGTGCCACTTTTATTCGGACTGACATCCTGCGATCGTAAATTGAAACAACGCGCTTTCTCCTTAATAAGGGAAAAGTATACACAAATCCATTCATACATCCTTCTTCTCCCCCTTTTTTTTAACCAAAAGAAAACCCAGGAAAATGTCTGGGAGTAGTAAGCAAGGGTATAATGCTATACCTGAATATAATGAACAACAACCACCAGAGAACCAAGACCATCGTCCTCCAAGCCCACCAAGTTTTGGAAGTCGCGTAAAGCAGCTTAAAGCACTCCATTATATTCGTACCCATCTCGCCACGTTGGCTTGCGTTTTGCTTGGTGTCTTTATTATTCTATTTTTTATCTTTGGGTCCATCTTGCCGGAAGCAACACCATTTCCTGCCAAGCACCACGCACATACTGTCACGGTAGGCGTTTCTCAGCTTACCATGGATGCAGGTCGCGCGAAATGCGAAAAAATCCAGTTGAAATCCAGAGAAAAAAACCCTCCAAGCCCAAAACGTAAGAACCCCAGAGCTGTTTCTGATCAAGTACCTATTCTATTGAAAAATGCTATCGTATGGGACGGTCAAGGCGGTGTTCTTGAGAATGTCGATGTATTCATCAACAACGGCACTGTTGAGCAGGTCGAGAGCAATATTAAATTGAGTAAAGCCCTACGAAGTTCGGTAAAGGTTATTGATGCTGCTGGCCATATTGTTTCCCCAGGTTTAGTAGATATGCATAGGTAAATTGTTTGACTTTTTATTTTATTCTCAAGAAAAAAAAACACTAAAAAAAACACTAGCCATATGGGTGTCGATTCATGGCCAGAGCTTGCTGGTACCGATGATACCAATGAAATGACTCAGCCTTTAACACCTTTTGTTCGTACTCTTGACGCATTCAACCCTTCAGATAAAGCCATTCGCATCGTCTCGTCAGGTGGTGTTACCACTGCGTTAGTGTTACCAGGCTCAGGCAATTTAATGGGAGGTGAAGCTTTTGTATTCAAACTTCGTCAGGTCGATACTCTCAGCAATGATGATATGCTTGCTCAGGCAAACATTGATGAACAACAAGATACTAAATGGAGATGGATGAAGATGGCTTGTGGCGAAAACCCAAAGGTATGTGATCTTGTGATGTTTACAAACATGTTACACGAGTCCTTATTTTGTCTACCTCCTCAATAGCGTGTGTATGGAAACCGAGGTCAAATGCCCTCTACACGTAAGTGAAAAATTAACCTTTTTTTTTTTTTTTTTCTAAATCAAACAAAGTAAACTTACCCTTCATTTTTTATTTTTTACAACCTGATTAAAAGGTCTTGGAGAAGCTTATCTTTTCAGAAAAGAGCTTGCCAGAGCTCAGAAGCTGATGCATGAACAAGATGATTGGTGTAGAGCTTCTCAAGAGACTTCTGTTCGCTTTAACACTGCTTTCCCTGAGGATTTAAGCCTCGAGTCTCTCGTAGCCCTTTTACGTGGTGATGTTTTACTTAATGTTCACTGTTATGAGACCCATGACATCGAGGCAATGGTTCGTCATTCACTTGAGTTCAACTTTACCATCAGCGCCTTCCATCATGCTCTTGATGCCTATCGTATTCCTGATATCCTTCGTCGTGCTCGCAATAATATTACTATTGCTACTTTTGCAGACCATTGGGGTTACAAAAAAGAGGCTTTCCAAGCTATTCCTCAAGCTCCTAAAATTTTGTACGATGCTGGCATTCCTGTTGCTTTAAAGAGTGATCACCCTGTGCTGAACTCCCAGCATTTAGTTTTTGAAGCTGCCAAATCTAGCCACTATGGTTTACCTCCCCAAGAAGCTTTCAAAGCCGTTACTTCCATTCCTGCTAATGCTATTGGATTAGGTCATCGCGTTGGTTCACTTAAAGTTGGTTATGATGCTGATATTGTTATCTGGGATCGTGAACCCCTTGAATTGGGTGCTACACCCTTACAAGTATTCATTGATGGTGTTCCTCAGTTTGAAGAACGAGACATCATTCCTGTTCCTGTCAAGAAGGTATCCGCTAAAAACAGTGGCAAGAAGGACACAGTAATGGATATTAAAAAAGGTGCCAAAAGCTATGTACTTAAAAATGCTGGATATTCCTTTTTGGAAAGCGAGCCTGCAATGGGTCCACTTGAACTTGTTATTAAAGATGGCGCTGTTGTTTGTTCCGCTGCTGATTGTTCCAGCTCTATTATATCGGTCCAGACTAATAGAGAAGAATTACCTGTATATGATCTCGAAGGAGGATATGTCCTTCCTGTAAGTAGGGGTGAAGAGGAGAAGAAGACGAAGAGAGAGAAAAACTTGTTATTGACTTTGTATTCATTCTCCTTGCTTATAGGGTCTTGTTGGTGTTGGATCTTCTCTTGGTCTTGTCGAAATTGAAGCCGAAGATGTCACGGGTGATGGTTTTGGCAGATCCAGTAATTCACACGATGCTAAAGATATCATCCAAGCAGTAGATGGTCTCAAACTCGGTACACGTCATTTGGAAGAGGCATACAAGGGCGGCGTTTTAACTGCCATCACAGCACCTATGTCATCCAACGTAGTTATTGGTGTTTCTACTGCTTTCAAGACAGGATCCAGCTCATGTGAGTATTATTTAATGGGCATTTGTTATTAAAGTTTTATCATTAGTCCTTACTTGTTTGTTTTTTAGTGCTAGAACCAAATGCATTAATATCATCTGCAGTCGCACTTCATTTGCAAGTCGGTACTAATGTAAAATCAAGCAGCTTCCCTACCATATCTTCTCAGATCAGTTTTATTCGTCAAATCTTAAAAGACAATATTGATTCCAATAATTATTACGGTCAAGCAGCTCGAGGTGAATTGCCTGTCGTTATTACTGCTCATAACAAAGATGAAATCGCCTCCCTAATTGTTTTAAAACGTGATCATGTACCTAAGGCACGTTTCGTCATTCATGGTGGTACAGAAGCGTACCTGGTTGCCCCTCACTTGGCAGAATTAAATATACCTGTTATTCTCCAACCTGTCTTGTGTACTCCTTCCAACTTTGATTCTATTCATTGTTTGACAGGTGCACCACTAACTAATGGTACTGCTGGCCATGTTCTTCAGAGTTATGGCGTAAAAATTGGTGTTGGAATTTATGATAATGGATTAGCAAGAAACTTGGCCTGGGATGCTGGATGGCTTTCTGCTACTTCACCCTCTTACACTGAATTAAAGAATGGCGAGATATCGGAAAGTCAAGCCATTCGATTTATTACATCCAACCTTCGTGAAATATATGGTTTATCCAACTCTTTAGTGGAAAATGAAGAGTTCATTGTATATTCGGGAAGTCCCTTCGACATCAATAGTAAACTTATTCTTATTCATTCCAGTGAGGATGGTATTCACACTGTATCTTAAATGAGGTAGTAAATAAAAGGCTATCCAAGACTATTTCAACATTTTCAAATAAATATTTTAATATCTGATAGCTACTTATTTATTATTGGTATTATTATGAACCACAGATCGATATGCACAAATCTGTACATAATCTCTTAATTTTACTACTTCGTACATAAAAAGTATATCGTCCATCTATGTGTATCATTTCAGTTTCTTGATTTCCTTCTTTTTATTACGTCTGTTAAACAAATATAAGAAACGTGATACTATTTTAATTAGCTCATTGTTAGTCGGTTGGTTTTATGGGCGAGTGCTATGATAGTGATATATTGCGTAAAATATGAAACTGAAAGAGAGTATTTATAGATTGAAGAAATTTCAAATACAATAAATGTTATGCTATTTTAGTCACGGAAGTGGCGCATGTAGTTCCGAGAGTCCTTATATATGTAATACTTATGAAGCTAATAGAAGATCAGTTCAATTTAACCATATGGGATTATGTATTATTTCAGTAAGCATATTCAAAATACAAAACCAAAGATTGCACACAAGTGGAAGAAATGAAAATAATAATTTTAATATTGAAAAGAAATAAAGGATGAACGTTATATCATAAGTCTGGAAAAGGTATAAGTATGTAATGTTTGCAAGTATATTTGTCCTTTAAACGTAAAGGTACTTAGTTGTTTGAAAAAGAACTAAAGAATACTAATAAACCACCCTCGGGCACGTTGTATTCGAATTATAAAAAAGTCATATTGAATATTTAAATAATTGGTAAGGTTTTGTATACCAAACAATCTATCACATTGACTGAACTATCATTTGAATTTGAGAAAGCAACAAGTTACCAAGATAGGGAATTGGACAAGCTTTCTGGAAAAGGGAGAACACAATATATGTGTATACAGATAATTAAAGGACATTGCATGCCTTTTTGGGAAAATTATGCAAAAACGGTGATCTCTTCTGAATATTAAGTTTTTTTTTTTACCGAGCAAAGGTGATTCTGATATAGTTGAATGTAAGTAAACTAGATACCTTCTAAGTATGATCTCACTGCATATCACAATCTAAAGAAGATTTAGAGTATATTAATATATGATTTGAGTCTCATGATACTCAAACTCTAAGGTTAGTGCATCAATAACCTTGGATATTACATATTGCCTCTTTTCTTTTTTTTTTCTTACAAAAAATAAATACTGTTTTTTGCTTGAGGTAAATGAAATCATCTATTTGGAATATTTTAGCCACATGGCTCTGTTGAGTTGTTTTTGTCAGGTGAATAGAATTACAAATGATTTATAGTATATAAACAAATAACTTATTATGGCCCTTCACGAGGTACTAAGTGATTTTTTTTCAACTCATTGTTTTCCCTCTCTTTTCTTTTGTCTCATTAAAATATTTGTTTTCTTTTTTTTTGCGTCTTATGGATCCTTATCAGCTTGGAAATTTTCCATACTCCTCATATCCACCCTCGGTAATGGGAACTGCATATATGGGAAACTCTAATGTTATGCCGCTTCAAGCAAACCCTTACCAATCGCCCATACCTCCTTACCAACTAGCAAATGACTGTAAGTGCATTTTGTTTTAAAAATAAATCAATAAGAGAGCTTTGAGAGATCAAAAGAGGAGTGAATAGACAAAGAAATGAAAAGATTAGATAGGGAGGTTTGCATGATAGAACTTTAATATTTTTGATTAAATAAATCAACTTGATTTAGCCTCGATACCACCACCGTCGATGTATCCACAAACACCAGGCTATCCACCTACACCAGGTCCAAGTTATCCATACCATTTAATGTATGAAGAGCCCTCTTGTTGTGAAAGGTATTTTAAAAAGGGAAGTAAATGACAAGGTTTTTATTAACTTGAGGTACTCCTTATTTTTTCAGTCTAGCGGAGACATTTTGTTGTTGCTTTGGTTATGGTCAGCCTCGGGATCCATATGAGGAGAGCTTAATGAGGGATATTAACATAAGACGTAGAGTGCTTAAAGAACAAAGAAAAGAGATGCAAGTTTATAAAATGCAACAAGAGAAACACCAACAGCTACAGATACAGCAACAACAGTTACAGCAGCAGCAGCAAATGCAACAGCAGCAGCAGCAACAACAACAGGCTGTTCAAACACCAGACCAAACAGCTGTTGTTTAATTAAAACGAAATATTGTAGAACAATCAAATGTATTCAACCCTTAAATCTTAAAAAATCCTAATAGAGACTTCTTGAAATCATCCTTTTGCAATTATTTTTACAGTACGCGATCGGTTTAAGGAGTGACTTAATTCAAAGCTAAACACTCAATAAGAGTAAAATATTTCTTAATAGCTAAAATTCGGAGTAAGAGTATAAAAATGTTTGCTAAAAAAGTTACTCTTAAACCTGGAGCATAATGTATTTTGGTTTTTAAAAGTGGTGCGCAGTCAAGTGAGCATAATGAAGGTTGAGAGATACCCCGATTTTATAGGATCAGTTAAAGATAATGAATATAACAATATTACACCTGCATATATTGGACTTAAAACCATATATAAAGGGAACAAAAAACAAAACAAAAAATATCAAATATCGATTTTATTTATCTTAATTAACATCACTTGTACTAAAATGATTACCCCAGCGGAACAAAACACGAATCTACATCTTCAGGAACCTGCCGATTCACCTGTTGGTTTTAAAAACGTACCTTCCTTTGAAAAACCCATAGAACTCTCTATTGAAGGCCAAATTCCTGAATGGGTAAACGGTGTTATGTACAGATCAGGTAAGACCGAATGATTTTATTTTAAAAATAAAAACCGAACCAATTTTTTTAACATCCATTGTACCATTAGGTTCTGGTCGATATAACGTTCTTTTAGATAATGGTGACACCTACCACATTGGGCATCCTTTTGACGGTCTCGCTATGTTGCATAGATTTGAAATCTGCGGTGAGACCCAAACTGTACGCTATAACTCTCGTCATACTTCCCACGGTGTTGAAAAGCGTATTGCACAAAGAGATCCAACTTTGTTGACATTTGGCCCTGATCCCTGTAAAACAATTTTTGGTCGTATGCAAACTGTCTATCATCATATATCAAAGTTTGGTATAAATGCGGAGCTTCAGGAGCATGATGCTGAATTTGACATGGTTAATGTGACAATCACGCCTAACTTTCCGCTAGGTCAGAGATTAGAAAATGAACTGGGTATAAAACGTGGTGAAGCTCTAGTAGTAAAGCGCGACGCTAATACCCTACAAGTTGTTGATAATCAGTCCTTGAGTAAGTCTATTATATTTTGTTTATATTTCTTCTAGGATATGCATTAACTTTATATACTAGTGCCACTGAAGATGTTTACATATAGTCATGTAAGTGAGAAGATACAAGGTCAGCTATGTGCCTCTCATCATCAGTATGATGAAGAAGCAGATGAATACGTTAACTTTATGGTGAAACTTGGTCCTTTTCCATCTTTTCAAACATTTACTCTCGGTCCTTATTTGCCTAGCCCTCCTGGAGAGAAAGAGCAACTTCCTCCACCTGAGCCAAAGCTTCACCAGCCCATTTGGAGACATTTAGGATCATGGAAAACACTTCAATCTCTCAAGCCTTCCTATATCCATTCCTTTAGTATGACAAAGAACTACATTATTATACCAAACTTTCCATACTACTACTCATTTGGTGGCTTGTCAGCTATTTACTACTCGAGTGCCTACCAAACATTCTACTGGGATGAAACTAGACATACTCTGTTCCATGTCATTGACCGCCACACTGGAAACCATATTGCTACTTATGATGCTGATCCATGCTTTTCGTTTCACACTGCCAACGCATGGGATGAGGATATTAAACTCCCTGGAGGAGGCCATGAAAGGGTTATTTATATGGATTATTGTGTATATGAAAATACTGATATTGTGGATGCAAGCTTTGAACTTGGTAAGGATCCTTCTGGAAAGGTAGACTTGGACAATGTTAAACCCGCTCGCTATGTATTCAATAAGAACACTGACAATAAGGAAGATCATCAAATTAAACCCTCAAAATTTTGCCGCTTCCGTCTTGGAAATGTACCAGTAACAAAGCCAGGTGCAAAGCAATGGAAATCGTCATGGTCTGACTTAAAGCTATCTTCCATGACAGCATATAATAAGCGCCGCGTTGCATCGTATCAAGTAATTGGCCAAGATTTGGAAATGCCTCGCTTTAATCCAAAATATAACTTGAAGCCATATCGATATTGCTGGGGTGTTTGTGAATCTCGCCATGCTCCTTCTTATGCCTCTGGTGCAGTTGTAAACGGAATCATCAAACTTGACCTTAATCAGCCTTATAGTGGTCCGAATACTGACGAAAGAAGCTCTGCAAAGATTTGGGATCAACCAGGTTGCTCATGTGCCGAGCCTATTTTTATTGCTAACCCGAATGGAACGGCTGAAGACGATGGCGTTATTCTCTCTATTGTGAATGCAGTCAACGATGACAATACAGAATCCTGTTTTATGTTAATATTAGATGCTGCAACATTGAAGGAACTTGGAAGATCAACCATTGGCAATTTTAATGCTGTAACATTACATGGTAGTTTTGTTGATACCAACGGTCGCGGGGTTGCAGTGAATTAGCCAAAGCAAGAGTTGGCTTCGCCAATATTCATATATTAGTATTCATTATCATTATTATACATCATTATAAAATATATTTTAATAAAAACATATCTTTTTTAAAAAAGATGCATCAATAACAAACAAGGATATATGTAATATATGTTTCAATGATAAGGTTCAACACCGTAATACTAAAAAACTTTAAAAGACACCTCAGGATAAATATTGACGATCATTACATTATCAAATGAGTGTTTTTATTATTGTTTTGTTTCACTCGTATTCGTGTCATTATGAAAAGCATAAATACCGTATTAGGTCACATTTACACTGTATCATTATTGAGTAAAATCATCGTAATTTTGTTTTGAACACTAAATGAAGTTCCACCAAAAGCATTCGTAATTGAAGTAGCACTGTAGACGATTTCGTATCAAATTTAATATACGAATAGAAAGCCATATGACTATTTAATCAATCTAAACGGGATCTCTCTCTTTTTTTTTTAGCTAATTTTATTATATATTGAAATGGTTATAGGAAATACAAGATTAATTGTTATGATGAAACATGTAAATGGGTGAGTTGGTTTAATGTGATTTCTTTTTACAGGAAATTTTTTCTAAGACTTTTTGAAGGTATGAAAAATGAGAGGACTTATTGCAAAAAATGGGTGGGGGTAGGACTGATGCTCATTGCCATCATACCATTCGTGACTTCATCATCTTCCTCTTCCTCTTCTTCTTCACTATCGCTATCATCCTCCTCATCGTCCTCAGCAATCCACTCAAAGTAAATATTATCGATATAAATACGACTGGCTTCCAACTTGTAAGGGTCAAAGGGGAAAAACGATTGGACTGTTTGCATCAAATTAGACCCTCCTAAGCCAGGTACAAAAATGTCTTTGTTTTTCTCTAAGACAGGGTATACATACATAAAATGTGTGGAGTGGGCTAATTTTGCAAACTGACGAACTACCGCAGGTGAACACAACTTGAGAGGATTGAAGCGACTCATGATTAGACGAGGTAAATTACGTAAGCCCAAACACCAGTGACGTGATGAGCCGCCGCCAGGAGCAATAAGCTCACCAAATTCTTCATGTTCAACGTTTTCCTCCATCTCCAAATCATCATTACTGATTACCATATCCCTCCAGCGAAAACAAAAGATATACATTATTGCTTGAACAACGGCATAAAATACATCATGTTTTGTGGAATCTAAACTGACAAGATTGCTTTCATTTTGGTCGACATATGAATGGCACCAATTAGTAAGGGTCAAGACGACACGTTGGATGGTACTAGGTTCCAAAAATTTGGCTCTTGCGACGTAGGACGATATATACGAAGATGCCGCAGCGCGTGTAACATTAGGCTTGAGAGGGTCGATAATGTGCTGGATAAGATGGTCAAGAAAGTACTCGCCATATACATTCACATTGGAGGAGCAAAAATAAAACAATAAGAACTGAGTGTAACGGGACTTCAATGTTTTAAGAACAGCACGATCAAAGATATCCACCAAAGCATAGAATATTTCATCCTGAATGTCCAAAGATCCACTTTGAATACACTTTGCAAGGTGCTGAAATGACAGGGACATCATTGCATCCAATTTACGAACCATATACTTGATTTTTTCCAATGAATCGTTTTCTTCAGTTTCAAAAACTGAGTCGTCCGAGTTAATACTATCGTCATCAGAGTCATCAGAGTCAGAGTCAGAGTCGTTGTCACTGTTTTCAGAATCATAGGTTTCATCGAAATCCATGTTGTACATATCAAAATCAACATCTTCTTCGGTTTCATCAAGCTCAATTTGAATATGGGCATCTATTTGAACCATTTGATCGACAATAAGACCCAGAATTTGCTTACGCAAGACAGGAACATAATCGGAGGTTAAAAGAATGTTTTTGATATATGCAGCATGTTCAGCTGAATTAAATCGCTTATGAGGTACAAAACGAACCAAGCTAACAAATAAGGAATTAACACCAGTAGGAATAAGCTGAAGCATACTCTGTAAAGCTAGATGATAGCGTTCATATGAACCAGTACGGGTTGTACAAGGAGAAGGAGGAAGTATAGAACCTACATACAAAGTAATTAGTAGATGCAAATAAATTATTATTATTGAGTAAAAACATACGGTATCTAAATCCTTGAACAAGTGAATTCAAAACAGGAACAATATAGAATGCATGGGCTGATACCAGGTTTTTCAGAAAGTGAATATACATAGTAACAAAGTTTTGGCTACGGAAACTCCAGTCAATTTGCAAAATTGCTTCTACCAAACCAGTGCAAGATTTATCCAATAGAGACACGGATTGGGTGAGTACAGTAATCCAAATATGGAGTTTTAAAGTAGAAGGGGCTTCCGCATTAGACGGGTCTCTTGTAAGGATTTCCATTAATTCATTATAGCGATTCACATTACCCTAAAAGACAAAAATTATTAGAATTTAACTCTAAACTTGCAACTGCCAATTAAAATTCGCAAAAAGAAAAAAAAATGACAAGATAGAGTTCCACATGATGAGCAAACATCAACCATCAGTTGAAGTGCAATACATCACTTCTTTGTTTTGCGTATGCCATAACTACTAATAATATATGCCTGTTTACCCACATGATCCCAATCTTTTTCATTTAACAGCAAGAGACAATTCTCGTATAAACAAAATTTCTTTTTTTGTAATTTATGAAGGCAAATAATAACTTTATATACTTTTTGGACCCAATAAAGACTTTGCAATTACCCGAACGTACAGTAAAACTTACTGTACGGGGACATGCATAGTAGTTTGTATTTTTTTTTGGTTTTAGGGAAAAAGAGAACCCTTTCCAGTGTGGAACTGTGAAAAGAAAAGAAAATGTTAACACCAATTTGCTTTCTCCATTTACCTGTTCTTTTTCTCTAAGAGCTCCTGTTACAAAGGTCTTCATAATAAGCTTCATATTTGCCAACTTCTCTTTTGAGACTGTTTCCATGGTTTCTTCTTCCACATTGGTTACTGAAACACCCTTTTTCTTCAGGGACACTGAATCATTATTCACAGAAACAGTCTGATCAAGCGAAGTAATAGGTTCAATGGTGGGTGATCTGACTGGCATTATGAAGTGAATTTCCAAGTGAAAAAATAGACAAAGAAAAGTAAAAAAGAACAAAAAAAAAAACTGTGGCCATTTTTAGGAACCTTTTGTATTTCTATACCGCAAGAGGCTTAGATGGCAAGTCACATTTCCGCTTTCGGTTTGTTGATGAAATCTCCTCTGATCAAGCTGTAATTTTAATGGGTCATAAATTGAACTGTAAATCCAGTATTATGTTTTCTGAAATCTTACGGGATATCGGTAAAATCTCTTAGGGGATATCGGTTACCCGACTCGTCCATGTTGGAGGTTAAATATAGCGGTATCCCGTAAGTGATTTTATAAAGCAACTTAAAAATAACAAAGACTTTAGGTACTATTACCAAAGACGATTTACACCCCATCCCATTGCGATATCCCATATTTTTTTTGTGTGTGCTATAGTGTGACTATATTAGAGGCGATATCCCTTATTTTTTTTTTGTGTGTTATACACTATTTTCACAAATTATTTGCGCATTATAAAAATAAAAACTGTGTATTTCTTAGAAAAAAAATTGCACACTTCAAAAATAAAAATCTGCGCCATTTTAGAAAATTTTATAATACAAAATATACATAAAAGCGCAAATTTCACAACGCAAATTATTATTTTTGAAGTGTACAATTTTTTTCTAAGAAATACACAGTTTTTATTTGAAAATAGTGTAGTATGACTATATTAAAGGCGATATCCCGTATTTTTATTGTGACTTTATTAAAAGCGATATCCCATAACAAAAATCACTTATGGGATACCGCTATATTTAACCTCCGATATGGACGAGTCGGGTAACCGACATCCCCTAAGAGATTTTACCGATATCCCGTAATAGACCTGTTATGTTTTTTATCACAAACTATGATGGAAACACTGTAGTTGCATGGGATATGTTTATTAATAATTGTCTCAAATTGTTATTAGTTGTTCCAAAGCCTCAAGACAACGGACATCTAAGAAAAGAGGTATTTATGTACATGGGGGCGTATTAATTAAATACATAGTGTAAAATAAGAGGACCATCATGGTAATACTTTCTCAAAAAGAAAGTAGATTTGAGCTTTACCAAATATTAGCAGAGGAAGTGACAAAGCCTATGTTCTTAACATCAGAAAGTCACATTAAAAAGTAACTTAAAAATATCGTTATAAATCCATTACAACATACGACTTGACTGATGGCACAGCATCGTATTAGCTATAATATTGCGGTCGATAATCTTTTTGAGACGGATAATACAAGACGGAAAACGCGTTCACTTAGTAAGCCTTTGAGTCGAGTAAAACGTGATTGTACCTCTTGTGATGCACCGGAAACTTATTTTTCCGTGATAGCTTTTGAAAATTAGTAAAAAAGTTATGTCCTTTACCGTGTATTTGTGTGTTTTGACCTGCTCTTTTGGCCTTTTTCCAAAGCTTGAAGTAATAAGAACTTACCAAACAGAAAAATGGGCGTGTGACCTGTTTTTCATGAACAGTCAAGATATGAAGGATGTTTCGTATCAACTTTTTTGCTCTGACAGTTCTTGATAAAGATGTTATTTCTAACACAATTTTGATAGAGTTTGGCTTAATTTTTGTATCATTTAATATGTATCACGTTCCCCATTTCTTTATTCTTTATGACCCATTTTCCCGCCCACACTACAAGCTCTTTTTTTGTGGGTTTTTATGTTGATATTATTCTATTAAAGCTTTTTAATTATAGGTTCTTTAGTATGAAATTCGTAGTTATATTATCCATTATCTTGGTGGTTATTAATAGTAGATAAATCATTAATATAAGACTCATGGAATAAAAAGGTAAAAGGAAATATGTTGACTGCAATTGATAGATATAACTTATCGTTAGCCTGACGTCACTCAAGATTGACTTGTAGTGTTGGACACAGCATTTCTTAAATCAATTATGCGAGAAAGCCTGTTTATATTATTTACTGTGATCTCTACTACATATACGTATTTTTTACAATGTAACAAAATATATTTAATCTAAAGCAAAAGGTTTTCCATCTTTTTCTTTCCCCTCTTCATATTATGTATACTATTTTACTTTAGCTTTGAACTTAGGTATTTTTATATTATTAAAGATGTTTTAAAACACAGTAAAATAGTTTATATTTAGGCTGCCGAAAATGCCGTGCAAAAATAGAAAAAAAAAAAAAAGATAAATAGTTTATTTTTGTGCGAGGAGCTACCATATCATAAAAGATTTGGAATTTTATTTGATTTGTAGCTCCTCTCTTCCCAATTTCATAATGAGTATTGGGTCTTGGTGGTATATATTTTAATTTTACTTATCCATCTACATACAAACTAACCTGTAGAAAAATAGTTCCTGTTGCTCCATGGATTATAGAAATCCAGGCCCAACGTCAAGTAATAATTCTGCACGAAACATAACTCCTATTCATGTTTCTAGCCTATCTTCCACACCTACAAGTAACCAAATTGAAAGTATGGGCGATTATTTTTCATATCAAAATCAGATAAATCGCTCTTACCGGTCATCTACTCAGTGTGATGAACATAGTAACGCGTATAATCATAATCCTGATACGCCCTACTTTGGTTCTGATCAATGGGTAGGCTACGTAGCACCTGTGTATTGTTTTTCTCCTCCACAGTACTATGAAAGTCATCCCCCATATAGCATGCAATACCTTGCAAATGGAAGAACGTCTGGAACGTCTGAATGTATACCCACCATACCAAACCATAGTTGCTACGGGTCTCTCCCTTATCAGGCTACACCTTCGACCTACAAACAATTGAATAATAATGGATACACTCCGTTGGTTGATAAGGTCAAACTTGAGATAACACATGGTAAAACTACCAAGGGAAAGAAAAAATCTCCTTGTAATCGCCCAACACGTCAAGGAAATGGGAGAAAACCAGGGATCATGAAGCATCAATGTCCTGTCTGCCTCAAAATATTTTCGCGACAGTACAACCTTAATTCACACTTAAAAATCCATACCAAAGAAAGACCATATGTCTGCAAATATGGAGACTGTACGTGGACGTTTGCTCGCCCTCATGATCTCAAACGGCACCAACTACTTCACTCGGGCACCAAACCTTTCAATTGTATATGTGGAAAAAGATTTTCTCGAGGCGACGCTTACAAGAGGCATTTAAAAAATAATGTTGATTGTTCGATAATGACCGCTTGTATGTCTCCCCCAACGACTTCTAACTGATAACTATGAAAAGTAAAATACTGAAACAATATGGACCAAATATGACAGCCCAAAGGTTATGATTGCTCTTTTTATGAATTAAATCCTGAAAGTATTTAATGTATTGGTGTCGTAATAGACAATATTCGTAATTTTATTATATTGTTTAGACGTATACATACCTATTATATCTTATTCTTTGTAGTAGCCAAGTTTATACCTTTTTTTATATATAAAATACTATAAATAAACATAAAATAGTTCCCACACCATGAAAACGAATAGGGAGAACATAAGAGTGGATGGTGTGCTAGAGTCACTTCTCTTATCCTCTTTTACTAAAATAAGCTTATTTTGATGATCGCCGTATAGAGTGTTAAGTTACTGTTCTCAGAATAGCAGTAGAGTTCTCATGTACAATATACTATTTCAATATTGGTATTGTTTATAAGAAAATATAAAAACAAATCTAAGTTATCGTATCAAATCTTGATATCAAATCAGCTCTCCGAATTACTATAGCGAAAAATAATAAATTGTCGTTTTACTGTTGCTATAGGATAATCTACTTAAAAAAAAAGAGAGAAAGAGAGAGAAAGATGAAGGAAAAGGGAAAGTAGTCTTCACGTGGAATCATTCTAGCAAACTATCTGAGATTATCTTCATCATAAGAATTACACAAGAAAACTAATGTATTCAAGATAGGGTTGTTATTTTACCAGACCGGCCCTATAGCCACGTTTCTCTCTTGATCTGACAATAAAAGCACAATCTTATTTTTAAAGATCAACTTACGTGATGAATGGTTCGTGTAGAATTATAGAGATTTAAATTGATTAAATCGGGTATATTTGTTGCTAAGACAGTATGTATTTTCATATCACATACTATCATCTATTTCATCGACTATCCTAAAATAAAAATAAAAATAAAAAAGAAGTTGCTGAAACGTTACAATGTTTTCCCGTCTTTTTTTCTTTTTCTTAAAAATGACAAAAGACAATTAGGGAGTAACACTAAAAAGAAAAACTGAAAACAAACTTAATATCAAACCTTTTTTTATTAAGCTTTAGACGATAGATTCTAGAAAACATCACATACCCAACACTCGACAAACAAACCGTTCTTTGTATTAGATTTAGGATTTAAACAGTGCATAAAACTTGATCTATATATTAAATCCATTTTAACCTGTATGGTGACCGTTAGTATCACATGGGAGTGTATAACTTCGGTTTTTTTCCCGTTAAATATGCGATATTCAGCTGATGTTTTGAGAACACCAACTTCTGTATTTGCTGCCATAAATCATCGTAACAGTGTACCATATTTTTATAGACATATGTACTCGTTTTTAAGACTTTTAAACTTTTGAGGTTGGTATTTGTGTTTTTTTTTTACTCATGTCTTTTGATTCTCAAATTAAACAATATACATTTCGAATTATTTCTAGAATAACATTAGGTCAATCAAATGATTGAGTAACATTATCTAACAAACTGCTATTAAATAGAATCCAATTAAAGTAGAGGAAGGTTGCGTCACTTACAAGTTTGTGATATTTAATTCAAAATTGTTTTGGTTGAATACTACTTCAGATTTGAAACCACTTGCATGTAGTAGTTTTGAAAGAAATATGAAAATAATGCATTTTTCATCAAAACATTTATTTAAAGAAAAACAAAAGGAGAGGAGAGAATACAAAATAATGAAGATGAGAATACTTTTTATCTTATTTGTAATACAAATATTAGTTGAAGTTAAACCTTAGCAATATCAATTGAACAAGTTTTAGATACACTACCTGTAGTCTTTGTATAGCTTATTCTAAGATTTAATAATATCTTAGTGACATAAATAAATTTTCTTTTGTATAAAATAGAAGTGAGAAAGGATGGTTAATAGCAAAGCAACATATATTTAAAACACCAAATAGTCAAGCGGAACGGAATACAATTTCGGAAATTCTATTCTTTCAAAAATACAGATTATTAACATTAAAGAGTTCTTTATTAATGAAAAAAGAAGAGTAATTTTCTATTGTAGCTTTAAATAAAAAACATCAGTTGGGTACATTAAGTTCTGACTTGCAAAGGGAATTATCTGATCTGAACAATATCCGCCCACACGTTTACCAAATAATTCTCTCCAATGTTACAAAGAAACAGTTTACTCGCACTTATCGGCTTTATTTCCGAGTAGTTTCCAAAATAATTAATTTTGGTATAAATTAAAGCTATTTTATAAACCTTTTCCTCCTTTGCTTTGTCTATATTTTTATTTTTCATCAATTGTATTTTTAAATAAAAACGTATGATTCTTTGCGCCATTAATTGATCATAGTATTATAGATTACAATCAAATCTCGAAATCGCAATACACCATAATCTAATAACCTCAAAGTTAGAATGCATTTGCTAGGCTTTATTCTACTCATTTTTACCTTTTTAGACATGAAATATAACAGTTGATCAATTAAGTATAATATATGAATAGCACTTAAATAATGGAATATCAAACATGAATGTGTGCATAATAAAGTGCTCAAAGTTTAAGGTTTGATTGTGCATGATCTATAATAGAATTACGACGATGAAGATAGTAATTCAACTGTAATAGAGTATCTAGTATAAGCCATTTAAAGTTGTATATAGAATTGTGAGTTATAAGATATTTAGATATGAAACTTATTTGTATAATGCATAATAGGTACTTTCTTCGTTACTTATTTCGTATTAACATTACATTTCAATTTTTTCATTTTTTTTTAAAGAAATTAAAACTTTGTCTTTTCTAAAGAAAGCGACACTTTTAAATCGAGAAGCTAGTTTTATGAAAACTAAACTTTTGTCCTAAAGTCTTATATTCCTACTCCAAATAATATAAGCAAATTTCTAACAAGATTTTGAAGAATGGAATCACATACTCGATTTCAATTGATGAAGAAAAGTTTTCCAGATTTTTTATAGAAATTTTTTAGAAATTTTTGATGCCCCCAACTGTAGTTAAACGCAAAATGTGTGAAGCTGTGTCCTAACACTCACGGTTTTTGTTTCTCAAGAAAAGAGAGCTATTTTAAATTATATTTTTGGGTCCTTAACAATTATACCATGAACTTCTAATCTTTGCACTGTAAATGAAAGAAAAAAAATATAGTCTCGACCTATTCATTCCAGTCTACATAAAGTCCAAAAGCTTTTAAGTTTGGTTTTCTTAATGAAAAGTATGCCATCTCAATAAACAGTAATAGAAGAGTAATGCTTCATCATCCTAAATCCAAAAACGCCTTGAAATTAATTAAGATATATCCAAATGTAATTGAATGAATATGAAAGGCAAAAGGTCAGTGATGTTACTCTTCAATTTTGAATTCGATAAAACGCTCAGAAACTGTTAGAAGGTATTGAAATATATCCG
>VCJE01000012.1:0-10899 GCA_024140265.1 Backusella liffmaniae | reverse complement strand
TTTTTTTTTTTTTTTTTTTTTTTTTTTTCATTTCTCCATGCTTTACCCCTTCACTTTTCCAACAACATGTTCTTTGTGTATCCACATTTGTCTTCTATCGTAAAGACCGCGATCATCCAATGCATTATTATCACCTTTTGTAAGAATATATTCTTTCTTTGTAGCAGTACTGAATTAAAAAAAAGGGAGGTTATTTTTAATATCTCGTCTCCCCCTCACACACACAGTGATAATGACGCGTCGTCCCCTCCACCCTCTTTGTGCTTTTATATTTACTCTTCATGAAGTTTGATAACTCTGTGAACAATCGGAATGGGTCTTTCGGGTAGTTTAAATACACAAATGTCGTTAATGTCAATACGTTCGTTTCTTGGTAATGTAAGGAATAGTAAATCTCCACGATGAAAAGCGGGTTCCATACTTCCACTGTATTAAAGAATATAAGTTGTTGTTTTTAAGTAATATTCTTTTTAAAAGCATAACAACCTCAAAACAACCACAATAGGACTTTCTGTGTTGGTAACAACTGCTAAAGCCTTCCAGATCATGAGTGCAGAAGCACCAATCGTAAGAATGTTTAGTATTTGCAGTGCGACCTAAATCATGATATGCTGAGTAAAAAACAAAACAAAAAGTCTATTGCTGTGCTTTTAAAAATTCCTTTACTTGTCGCATATTCATTCTCTTCAACTCTCCAAACATTTCGAACTTTAGTAATACGGAAACAAAAGAAAATAAGTAAACAAGAAGTAAGAGATAAAAGGAACGTGAAGAAAATACAAAGTCAATTTACACGTCCGGTCTTTTTATTGGACAATGCAACTTGTTCTTTTTTTATATTTTATTTTTTATTTTATTTTTCGTAATGCATTACACCTTTTATTGATATTCAGGTGCATTCGATCGACAAACACTCTTTTTTAATATTATTATAGTATTATATGTTCCTTTTTCGTTTATTATAATAGAATAAATCATTCCCATGTTGTTGAATGACTGTCATATAAAATGTTGCTATTATAAATTGTATTTTGTTGTCAATTCAAGACAAACTGCATTTTATAATATTAAAAATAGTTTAAACACTTGAAGATGTCTTATTTGACACTTCCTTGGGTCTTTATTTATTCTTTAAATCAACACTATAATATGTATTTACAGGAATATAATTTTTAATATTTCTATGTGATTATAATAGTAATATATGATTAGTTGTCTCATTTGACATAGGATGAAGTTTATTTTAAGTTTTAATAATACTAAAGTACAATTTTATATATTTTCCATATTCATTGAAAAGACTGAATAAATTGACAGTTCGACATTTTCCATTCATCTCGTATTGTAACTGATGTTGTTGTTTTTGCTGTTGCGTTTGCTATTCCATGCTGTTGTAAAATGTGTTGATCGAGAACCACAAAGAGCAAGAACCCTAACCATAACCAAAAGCAAAGGAGTACGCCATATGTACAGCTTATTTGCACTGCAAAGGCTAGCACCAGAAAACGAAAAGGAAAATAAGCCCTTACTCATTGAAGATCTATGTCGGGTTGTCACTTTTGTTGTTGTTAATTGAGTGCTGCTGCTCTAGTTCATTTTTGGGCGGATTTATATATTTTTTTTAGTCACTAAAGCCTACAAGCACAATGAGTGAGTGTACAAGTACATATAAACTCACACAGAGTATAGAACAAAAAGAATAAGAGTAATAGCCAATCTAGACACACTCAAGGTAAGCCATTCAACAATGGACCTTAATTATGCAACTCTCTTGATGGTTACTTTTTTTTTTCGTACTCTTAGATAGGTGCCAGAAAAAAAATTGTACTACTTATAAGGAAGGTGAAAACTATGTTGTATTGTGTCAAGATGTCAAGAGACAAGCAAATGTATGAAAGTCCGTGTCTTTGAATCTACTTGATCTATTTACTTTTGCTCTGAATGATTCTTTTCAAGCTTTTTAACGAGCAGGTTAGTTATGTTATGCATTTGGGTCAAGTGCAATCGCTCAGCAGTAACAAGCAATGTATTTACCCGGTACGAAGATTAATGGATTATGAAATATGTGGAATAGACGAGTAGAGTGGATTTATTTTTATAAATGACGAACGAATATGAAACCACGAAATGGATAAAATGGATACATTTATCTCTTGCTGTTATATATTTTATGAATAAATAATTTGCTATTTTTATATAAACATCTTGACCTTGTGTTAGAGCTTTTTAAGATTGCTTGAATGTTGATTATGTAAAGACAAGTGGAAAAATAGCTTCTATATAGATGAATTAAATACACTGTGCCTTTTATTTGAAAATACTGACATACTCTTTTTTGTTATTATTCAAATTACTTGACGGGGCTGGTAAGAGAGATGGTGTGCAACAGAGCCAACCCACGTTTTTTGATGAGATTGCTGTATGTCTTTTACCAATCAAAATCATATTGATGTGTACAAATCAAGAAAGTACACTAATTTGGTGTAACATTTTATTTGATGTATATAAATAAAAAAAAAAACGTAATTTTCTTTATACTTTCTTTCTCTTTATTATAAAAATATACACATATATATTTGAATGGGGAATCAAGTCTCACGAAAAGTAAAGGTTTCCGGTTCAAAAGCAGGCAGTGTCGTTTCAAGTAGCAGCATTCCAGAAGGACAGCCCAACTTTATCAACACGTTATACCCTTTAAATTCACATGAGGCTAATCGACAGCAAACACTACACTATCTATTAAAACACGTCTTTCAGACAAGTATCTTTGCGCCTGTTGAAGAACAGTTGAAGAGAAATGGCTCGAGAGCAGTTGACGTTGGTTGCGGTTTATATGCTCCTTGGGTGTCAGGTAATGAACAAAAAGAAAAATATGGCTGGGAGAACAAGAAAGTGAGTCATATATATTGATACTCATTTGTATGTATATACAGATATTGCCAACGAGTTTCCAAATTGTAAAGTGCAAGGATTGGATACTTTAGATATCGGAGGCTTCAAAGTACCCGACAATGTCGGCTTTATCAAGTGTGATTTATTTGAGGGTTTGCCTTTTCCTGAAAGTTCGATAGACTTTGTGCACCAACGTATGATGAAAGCAATCTATCCCACAGTCGAGATCCCCAACATACTGGAGGACTTTTACAGAATATTAAAGCCTGGTGGTTGGCTGGAAGTTGTGGAACCCGAGGTGATGCCACGAAGAGGAGGACCGCTAATGACTAAACTTTTTACACACGGTAACTAAATGACAGTTTTATTCTGGCATCCATACTCATTTTTTTTTAACCATAGTACAAGCATTGTTGGAAAATAGGCTGGGAGGAAAGAATTTAATGGGTGAAAATTCACTCAAAGAATTAAAAGAAGCTGGATTTGAACAGATAAAGGCAGACTATGGATCAATACCGATATGCTGGGGCGGTTATATGGGAAAGATGTTTTATGATGATATGGTTAGTATCCTGATGAACATGGGGCCAATGATTTATGAGGATCTAGGATTCCAGGGTCCTTACAATCAACAGATTTATGAGGGCCATGTTGATAGAGCATTTGATGAGTGTGTCGAATATCAGACCTATTTTGATATTCGCTGGATCATTGGTCAGAAACCTGAGGATAGTCCTTTATGATGATGCATTTATATGAATCAACCCTTTTCTTTTCTCTCTACTAAACATTTATTATTCTTATACTTATTATATATACACAACATATACATATATTTTTTCTTATATATATACCTATCTACCCTTCTTCCTATACGCTACAATACACACACACACACATACACATTCACGTCTTTTTTGCAGAGTGGTTTATTAACAAATAAAAAGAGACGTCTCGCTCGCTCGAGAAATGCGCCACTTCAAACTCAAAAGAGGCTCCGCTTGAAATTGCCGCATGCCAATTAGGTTTTGTGGTTGCTTTGCTCAACAAGCATAACTGTTGTCAACACTATTTGTGAATACTAATATAAAAAAAAGCATGCTGACTTGAGGAGAATAAAGCAGCAATAAAGCCTAAAAGGGAAATGAGCAATCAAGCAGAGCGAAAACATGTTTATTAATAGCCAATTAAAATAAACAAACAATAATAATACATAATACGATGGATGACGCGCGTTTTAAATACATAAAAGAATCAAACCAACTTTTTTCTTTATTTTTTTTTCCTTTCTTGTTTCCTTAATATTATAACAATATAAATAATAATAATAAAAAAAAAGAGAGAAAAATAATGACACTTGGGAGTTCTTCTAAAATGAACGACAAGACTTCTGAACTCTCGCTTTCTGACTTTCTATGGCAATCGCCTTTATTATTCAACTGTCACTTTGATGAAGGCACCAAACAGGCCATTCTCACTCGCTGCTATGAAACCTTGTGGATGAACAATGAAGACTTGATGCGCAAATACTTTTTCCCATCTAGAGCTGAATTACAGGCATCGTTACAGCATCAATCACACAGACACGATGGAAAGGAACAGGCCATGGTCACAGACCCTACCTCTTGGCATACAAACGGCGTTCTTCCTCGAGAAGACCTTTCAAGTCAAAAGGGTAGACAGTGTGGTCATGTATTCCGTAAGGGTGAACCTGTATACAGATGCAGGTAAACAAAACGAGCCTCTTTTTTATTATTATTTTATTTGTAGCAAAGCTAATGGCCTCGTTTTTATTTTATTTATTTTTGTAGAGATTGTGGTTTAGACGACACTTGTGTGTTTTGTTCAAAATGTTTCCATGCTACGCAACACGATGGTCACGATATATTATTCTCTGTCAGCCCAGGCTCTGGCGGTTGCTGTGATTGCGGCGACCCTGAAGCATGGAAGGTGCCGTTGCAGTGTGATATTCACACAAGCCATGATGGTCAATCTTCATTTTACAATGTACCAGGTTCGGAAAGAGAAGGAATGGACCCAGAGCTTATTGCTGCTATTCGTACAACGGTTGTTTCTGTGCTCAACTTTTTACTAGACACGTTTGCGCTTGCACCTGAAGAAGTCACATTAAATGCATCGACAGAAGACTTGGTAAGGGAGAATCAGGAGCAGCGCACGATATTGAGTCGAATGGGCATCCCTTCTCAATTACCCACAACAATGGATACAGCAATGGAGCCAGTAGAAACAGTCACAGCAGAAGAGGATGTTGATATGGATAAAGAAAACTCGGATGCGAATTCAAAGGCGGAATCGAGTAAAGAAGAAGATGGTGAGTTGTATGCTTGTATTGCCTGGAATGACGAGGCGCATGCATTTTCACATGTATTGGAATCCATCATGACGGCAACTGGTTGGAGTTGGGAAAAGGCGAAACAAATTGTCGATGTTATCCATGTTCATGTAAGTATTTCTCTCTTCATAATTACTTTATTCTTTCAAATCAAGTAAATAAACATGTCGCAAGTGTATTGATTGATTACATCGTTATTTTCAAAGGGAAGGGAAATTATCGCTGTATCAACCAATATAAACAAGTTGCGTAAAATCGCTGCTCCTTTATCAACAATTAATCTGGGCGTTACAATTCGACCTGCAAAAGAAACATTTAGAGAACAAGTATGTGGACTGTTGGTGGATTGGTTGAATGAATTGGTCAATGGTAAAGCACGTTTCTTCGATTGTGTTCCAAACGGTGATTCAGTCATTAGAAACATTCTGTGTGAAGAATTGTGTGCTGAATGGGAACTTCGATTGCCTCTTGCACTTTTAACAACTGGATTACGCACAACAAATATTGAAGCAGAGGATGCAGATGATAATGACGATGAAGATGACATGAAGGAGGATATCTTGCTGTCTTCCTCAATAGAGGCAGGCGAGGATGTTGAAATGTTTGAACCGGAAGGTACACATAGTCATGGCGCAACAACAACAACTGCTGCAGCAGCGGCAGCATTGGCAGCGGCTTCGTCTAATGTAGAGTCAAGTAAGTTGAATAGTCCAGAGTCATCGGCATCCAGCCCCATCATTTATCGAAACCAACGAGATATTGCCAGTATCGATTGGGATCCTGCTGCCATGGTAAGGGAATATCAGCATTTAAGAGAGGAAGAGGAAGGTTTTGGCGATACATTGCACGGTAAAAAGGGGCCTAGCCAAACATCCGTTGGTAAAAAACCTGTCACTGTGGATAAAGAAACCGCTGAGAATGCACTAAATATGCAAAAGGAATTTGAAGAAAAACTGCGCCTGGATTACTTTATGCTGTACGACCTAAAATTATGGAAAGAAGTACGCATCTCTTTACGCGAACTCTACATTGCATCTCTCGCTTCTAATCCTCGATTCAAGAAAATCCTCGGTAAGCGACTTGCAAGAAACTATGCTCGTCTTGCTGAATCGTTCCTCTTGAGAGACCGTGAGCCTGAAAACTCCATCATTTTGTTTTCTGTCCAGTTATTGACGGTGCCAACAGTATCAGACCTTCTTGTACATGACTATTATTTCTTTGGCTTGATCTGCTCAACACTGACCGCCTTTTTCCTCACAGACAGGCTCTATCTTTTATTGCCCTCAGAGCGTGCAACACTTCCTTCTCGTATTAACTGCGAATCCCGTGCCTTTAGAACACGTCGTTACTTTAATGCCTTCCATGATTTGCGTTATATTATGAATGTCGACATGATTAAACAGGTGCTTGCTCAGGACCCATTGTATTTGCGTCAGTACCTCGATCTTATTAGTTTATTCCAGGGTATGAATGCCCAGATCTGTCAAAAGGATACCCATGTTGAATACGAGTCTGAAATTTGGGTCAATGCCTTCAACGTGACGTTACAGATTGCCAAATGCTGTCGACAGTTTTCTGATTGCTTTGCCATGCTGCCTGTAGACACAGCTGAAAACCGAAAGAATACAGCCGTCACACTTGTGCGTGCTATATCACGTATTCTCAAAAAGATTCAGAATTGGGGAAGCAACGATGACGAGGAAGATAGCAAGGCAGCAGGTACTACGCCCGCTACTGTCCATTTCATCAATGGAACATCAGCTCAAAAGTTCCATGCAGTGACACTCAAATACCCACAAGAATTTACCGTCATCAAGTACAATGTTGCTACCGAGCCCGTCTCTTTCCACCATCCTCTTCATTGGTTACTTTCTGGTTTGTTGGAGTATGCCCATCTTTTAGACGACGAGACACTGCGCGACGCTGGATGGGAAGGTGGATTCAAGAGCGTGATTACTTTATTTGATGCAAGCGAGACACCTGCTCCCGATGTGCTCTTGCCCATTCTCGATTTCCCTGTACGTACCATTGTATTTTCATCCCAGATCCGCGCAGGTGTTTGGGTGCGTAACGGCTATGGTATCCGTAATCAGGCACACCATTATCGCGACATTTCGCTAAGAGAAAACACATACGATGCCGATGTCTTTTTGTTACAGTTGGGTTTCTCTACCATTGATAGCAACCGTTTCTTGGCAACCTTGTTGGATAGATTCGATCTTGGATCATGGTTCATGGGTCAGACCAAGCACGACTACTATGATCCTTCTCAGACGGTGTTTATGGTAGAGGAAATCTTAAATCTCTTGATTGTCTGTGCCTGTGAACGTGCCAACATTATTGGCATGTCGATCCAAGATAAAATCCGTCGTGAAATCATACACAACCTTTGTCTTGGTAGCTCGGCCTACTCGGAACTGACCAAGCGCATTCCAGAACGCATCACCGAGCACCCTGATTTTGACAAGATTCTTTCGCAAGTCGCACACTTCAAGTCGCCTGATGGTGTCAATGATCATGGCACCTATGAGCTCAAGCAAGAGTACTTTGATCATGTCGATACTTATTTCTGGCATTACAGTCGCAATAACAGAGAAGAGGCAGAGAGCATCCTTTGCAATAAATGGAAGCGTGCAAATCCTGATAAAAAGGAGGATGAGTTCTTTATTTTACCCAAGTCGGAACAGATCACCAAGGGGCCCTTCCAATGCCTGGGCCAGTTCTTACAGTCCGAGGTCTTTGTAGCCATGATGGCATTTGCCATGTGGAATGTGCGTGTTGGCGATCACCACAAGAGTGATACCATTCTTGATCAGACACTTTATCTTATCCTTTTGGCATTGAATGATGACAACAACAGCTTGGATAAATCAACAAATGAGCGAGATGGCTTTTTCCAATATGCAACAGAATTGCACTTTGTATTTGACTCTATACCGCCATCCCTGGATACACTCACACTCCCCAAAAGGGAAATGTCCTTGTTTGAGATTATGGTGATGCTTCAACGTGAGGAGCGGTTTGCAGAAGTCAATAGTAGATTGCTGTATGTCTTTGATGCATTGGAAAGAAGAGGTCCCAAGAGCAGTCTCCGTGCCGTCCAAAACTGGAGAGCCAACATTGCCCTTCAGGAATCTGAAAATGCAGAAAAGCTAGAAAAAGGTGGTGTCCCAGAAATGTCTGAAATGGAAAAGAAGAAGTTGGCAGCCAAGGAGCGACAGATGAAAATCATGGCCCAGTTCGCACAGGCACAGTCTCAATTTATGGAGCTCAACAATGATCTTTATGATGAGGATGTTGATGACGAGTTTGTTGATTTTGATGGTTCGCAGCCAATGGAGAAGGAGCCAAAGGAGGGCGAATCGGCCGATGATGTTCATCAGTTCTGTGCTTACCCTACAGGTACATGTATTGTATGCCAGGAGGATGTGAATGAGAGATCATTGCCTTATGGTCTATTGGGTCTTATCCAAACATCCAACATACTGAGGGAAACACCCATGGATGATGCAAGCCTGTTCAACGATATGTACAAGATGGGTCCCAACCTCGATGTGGATTGGGAGGATCACCAATGCTTATCGGATGATGCTGTCAGTGTATCGGGCTTCCCTGCCCAGTTGCACAAAACCGGTCTTTATGCTTCGTCTTGTGGTCACTTGATGCATATAAAGTGCTTTGAGGTGTACTGTACATCCATTGACTCTCGCCACTCTGCCCAATTGACCCGCAACCATCCTGAAAACAGAACGCGTCGTGAGTTTATGTGTCCTCTCTGCAAGTCGTTGGGTAATATTCTTTTACCTGTGTTTTGGAAAGGTAAGCGTGAGTCTTACCCTGGTGCTGTTTCCAAATCAGAGGAATCGGATTATACCACATTTTACAAGACGCAGGTCAACCAAATCATGTACAAGTTGAAGCATGGTATTAGTACAGCATCTCGTTTGGCCGCAAACAGCCACAAGAGATCAGGCTCAAATAGCAACGAAAGGATAAAGGATGTCATGTCACAATTGCTGCCTAGCTTACCAAGTGGGATCACTACTACCGCTGTCGCAACGACCACAGCTGCTGGACAAACCATTGGTCGTGAATGGGCAACTTGGGGGGTTCCTCGTATTCCCGTCCCTCCCGTCTTGGATGCACCTACACCCAATCCTCCTGTTCCTCCATTGCCAGAGCAGGTAGCTGAAAACCTAGCACAAGGTAACAATCCTACCAACGCCTCTATTACAACCATAGAGGATACAGCTGCTGCTGCTGCTGCTGCCATCGCCGCTGCAGAGACAGAAGAGGATACATTGTTACAGACATATCTCAATACCTCCAATCCACCCATCTTGCCTGATGGAAAACTTGGGCCATTTGAAAACGATACCATCCACAGTGCCGCCATGGTGAGTGTGCCCTTCATCAAAAAATCATATTCCCGTTTATTGGATGTGCTCGCCATCATCTACCAGGAGATCTGCAACGACGACAGCCAACGTGAGCTTTCGATCGCCGCCAGCAACGTCGACATGCTTTGGGGCTTGATGGGCTATACCATTGCTGGTGTTGAGATTGCGGCACGTGGTACTGCAAGCATGGGCGACACACACACCTTATTTGATCAGATCCCCGCACAGACCCAAATGCTACTGCGTATCATTAGTGACACCGTCATGGCGTACACCACGCTCATGTCACAGGCACTTTCGGATATCAACAAGGCACCTACCATGACCACCGCACGTGTGCACATGTTGGCCATGGGTCGCATGCGCCAAATATTTGAAGTGAACATTGATGACATTGTGCACCTGACAGGGCCCGACAAGATTGTCATTTATGACAATTCACCGCTGTTACAAGACGACCCATTCATGATCCTCACGGAGCTTTCTCTTCATCTTGTACCCGTCACGCAGGCAGACATCCATCCTTTTATTCGCACCTTGTTTTTGGCCGAACTTGCCAAAGCAAGTGTAGGCCTCTTACAGGATCGACTTCATCGTGCCCAAACCGAGATGCATCAAACCGCCCCCAGCGAACCATCACAGGACATTGCGGCCGCCAAAAAATTCGCCTTTTCTCTGATGAGCAAGTTGGCATTCACACCTCAGGAGGCTGCTGACACCTTTGACAAGTTTAAAAATGATGCCGCCTTTTGTGCATTGCTCAAATCGTTTGCACTGCCGTTTTTGCGTCGAACAGTGGTATTGATGATTGCACGCTTTGGACTGTTGCTTTCGACACAGGAAGAAAATAGCGGCGAGTCAGAGATGGACCGACTTTTGGGACTGCTGCGTCTACCCAGTTTCTCAGACATGTTGCAATCTACGCCTATCACAGAATCCTTACTGCATCACTGGTGTGCTCAGCATCTCAAGGAATCGGAGCGTCAGCAACAGCAACGTTTGGCGCATGTGCCGTTGGATCTACCCACCCCACTTTATCTTGTTGCTTTACCCCATCGATTGGATCGTTTGTTTGATGAGAGTTTGCGTCGTGTCTGTCACAAGTGTGGTACTGTTCCTAGCGACCCTGCATTGTGCTTGTTTTGTGGTACGTTTGTGTGCGCACAGAGTTTCTGCTGTTCGGAAGACGAAGAGGGTGAATGTAATCTACATACCTTGGAGTAAGTTTTTTTTTTTTTTTTTTTTTTTTTTTTT
>VCJE01000119.1:0-12721 GCA_024140265.1 Backusella liffmaniae | reverse complement strand
GAAAGAAATACTTTCTTTCTTTGGAGGCCGAAAAAGGGGCTTCGCCCCTTTTTCAGCCCCTTTTCAGGCCCGTCCCAAAGATTATTCGGGATGGGCTTCGCCCCCTCCTTCGGGCTTTGCCCCTTTTTCTCGCCCCTCGGGCTTTAAATATTAAATAATTATCTTTATAATGGTATAGTAGTTACCTTTATTTATAAGGGGTCACTATATAGGACCGTCGCCGGCTCTGCCGGTGATAGTCCATCGGCCTGCTTTTAATAAATTAAATATTTTTAATTAAAATGAAAAACTCCGTGGGCGGCCGGACCTAAAATAAATAAATATTTTCTTAAATTATTATAATAGTTTAACTTGTCCTTAATTTTTCTTAATATGGAAAGAAATATTTAGGTCAAAACGACTAACATGGAAGATTTATCAATCTATGTTTAAAGTAGAATAGATGACCGAATCGGTAAGGAAGTAGTTTGCTAAACTATGGATGTAACAATCCTTGTGGGTTCGAGTCCCACTCTATTCATTCAAAAAGGCCATAAAAAGAAACCTAAGAGATTAAATAAAAATACTTTTTAGGTTTTGATTAATAAAAGAAAGCAAGTGTAGCATAATTGGCTAATGCGTCTCCCTTCCAAGGAGAGGACTGCGAGTTCGAGTCTCGCCACTTGCATCTTACACTTAAATTAAAGGTTTTTCTTTAAATCTAATAAACAAATAGAGATACACATAAATATCTTATTGTACTATATAAAATAATTAAACTTAGATATGGAGGATTTAAACTAATATTTAAATATTTATGGTTTTACTATTTAAACTTGATTTTTATTATTTAGAAACATATAGGGTTTCTAAAGTACTCAAGGGAAGATTTAGGATAGATTGATAAAAAGTTATGATATTGGTCTACATGGTCTATATAGGCTAATACAAGACATTTTAGATTATAAGTAGAAATGGTCTACATAAGCTAATACAAAATATTTTATAATGTTAATGATTAGTTTATATAATCAATTCATACCCTAAAGGGTAATGCTTACTTTAAATTTATAAAAGTAAAGGTTAAATGCTAAAAAATTAGCAAGAGTAAATTTATCTTTTTAAAAAACATTGTCAAGATGTTTTAAAAGAATTTTCTCTACATCTTTTTATCTTAATATGCAAAGCGTATAAGAATATTTTTAAAAATAGTTTTGTACTATTCTGCCCGCGCGCTATGCGCGTGGGCTTAATGAGGGGTGCAGCTGCGCTGCACCCCAAATTAGAAAATATAGGTATTTAATATACCTTTTGAAGATAAAACATATTTAACTCATTTCCCATTTAGTTTAAGAGTAATTAAATTTAACCAATTTATTTTTTTAAACTTAGTAGGGTATTAAAAAGGGATATACTACTATTTCAATAATTAATTATTGACTGAGAACAGGCATAACCTGTTTTCTGTATGATAGGAATTACATATACAGTATGACAACGAAAATTATGAACAGATCAGTTCAAGCGCACCCATTTCATTTAGTTGAAGCTTCGCCTTGGCCAATTGCTGTATCATTCTCTCTATTAGTAGTTACTCTATCAGGAGTAATGACATTCCAAGGATATCCTAATGGTTTATTCTTATTAACTCTTGGATTCATTTCTCTAGTTTCTACTATGACATTATGGTTTAAAGATATCTCTAGAGAAGGTACTTTCCAAGGACATCATACTTTCGCAGTACAAAAAGGACTAAGCTTAGGTTTTGTTTTATTTGTTATTTCTGAAGTATTCTTCTTTATTAGTATTTTCTGGGCATTCTTCCATTCTTCTTTAGTTCCAACAGTTGAATTAGGAGCACACTGGCCACCAGCTGGTATTGAAACATTAAATCCATGGGAGGTACCATTACTAAATACTGTAATCTTACTTTCTTCTGGTGCTACTGTAACATATGCTCACCATAGCTTAATCCAAGGTAACCGAGCAGGTGTAATCTACGGATTAATTGCTACTGTAGCTTTAGCTGCAGTATTCACTGGTTTCCAAGGATTCGAGTACTATAATGCTCCATTCACATTTAGTGATGGTGTTTACGGATCTACATTCTATATGGCTACTGGATTCCATGGTATCCATGTAATTGTAGGAACAATCTTCTTAACAGTTGGATTATTCAGAGCTCTATCTTACCACTTAACTGATCACCACCACTTAGGTTTCGAGCAAGCAATCCTATACTGGCATTTCGTAGATGTAGTATGGTTATTCTTATTCATTAGTGTTTACTGGTGGGGAGGATAATTCTGAACTATCTTAAGATTAGTTTTATTTATTTAATAATAATTTATTTCCACCCCCCTCCTCCTAAAAAGAAAGGAGATTCCAGGGGCCGCTCCGCGACCCCTTGAATCAAGGGGGGCCTCCGGCCCCCCTTGATTCTTTTACTCCTTGAACTACCCTTTTTCAGAAGTGGTGATATTTTATGTCATCACTAAGAACAGATTTTCTATAGAGATATTTCTCGTTGACTTTCGTTACATAACTAAAGCAGATATTACACAATTTGATTATCTATTCCTCGGATACACTCATTTCATATAAGGCTTAGGCCAGGTAATATTGATGAATCTCGTCATGAAATCTTTTAAAATCGAACTCGTAAATGTATGAGTATTTCTCATAATTTTCTAAGATTAATTTTTAAGCGAAGGGCCGCGGAGCGGCCCTTTGCAAGAGCCCGGCGTCGCCGGGCCCTCGCTTCAGCAGATCCGAGGGGCCCGCATTGGTCCTCTTCTGTGTCGATGTCTAAATTGATTTAAATTCAATTGTCTACGTTTCATATAGTTAATCTTTAAAAGTTTTTTAAATTGGTTTATACTCCTACATCTAGAGGTTATTTTACATTTATAAGTAAGAATTAGAAATATGATTTTATCATAGTATTATGTTTAATTTAATTTTTATTTTAAGGTAGACCGTCGACAGGTTTTATCTATTGATGGTTAGATAGGTATGGACATTTGTTCAACCACCTTAAATCAGGCGAAAAGGGTGAAACCTTTTCTAACCATGGGTGACCTTTGGTTGTTCTCGGCTTTGTCTATCAGTCTTGCGTCTTAGCACGTTTTTATAATAAAAAGATATATTGTATCTCATTGAGAGTTAAAAGATCTTTCGGATCTGTTGACTTAGATTATAACAAAATTTTTGTTGTAATGGAATTTTCGATAAATTGAGGTAACTCCTCTTATCAGCCTAATATAATTTTATTTTTAATGAAATTACTAAAGAGTCATTCCCTTTTAAGTCTTGCTAATAGTTACGTAATTGATTCACCTCAACCTTCTAATCTTAATTATGCTTGGAACTTTGGATCTTTACTAGCTTTATGTTTAGGTATCCAAATTGTAACTGGAGTAACTTTAGCTATGCACTACACACCAAATATTGATCTGGCTTTCATTAGTGTAGAACATATTATGAGAGATGTTAACTATGGATGGATGATTAGATACCTTCATGCTAACACTGCATCATTCTTCTTCTTATTTGTATATTTACATATCGGTAGAGGATTATATTATGGATCATATAAAGCTCCTCGAGCATTACCATGGAGTATTGGTGTTATCATCTTAATTTTAATGATGGCTACTGCATTCTTGGGTATTGAAAATACATGCCCAAAATGGTTAGACGACGAAATGAATACTCTCTTAATGACAAGTAATTTGATTATCTCTCCTAAACTTAAATCTTTGTTGGACGAACATAAGATTAAACCATGTCTTGTGTTTGAAGAACTTAATAAAGAGGAAGTTAAAGAAGACCTTAGAGATAAAACTAGAAAGAAATCTGGTATCTATGGTATTTTTAACTTAACAACAGGTAATTTCTATGTTGGAAGTGCTGTAACTAATAGATTTTACAGTAGATTCTATAAACATCTAATTAGAGGTTTAGGTAATAAAAATATTGCCATCGATCTTGAAAAATACGGGATTGAATCTTTCGCATTTGTTATTTTGGAATATTTTCCAGAAGAAGTAACAAAACGAAATAATCCAGATCTAATGGCTTTAGAAACTTATTGGATTCAAACATATAAACCAACTTATAACATTCTACTTGAAGCTGGTAATTCTTTAGGATATACACATTCTGAGGAAGTTAAACAGAAGATGAAAGATATCTATTCAGATGAGAGAAAAAAACGAGTATCTCTATTGAATAAAGATAAATCTTTATCAGATTCTGTTAAGGCTTTAATGCGAGAAAAAGCATTAAATAGATCAGAGGAAGTTAAAAATAAATACAGATTAGCGAGAGGGCGCGCAGCGCCTCTTGCAGTGGGCGGCCTCCGGCCGCCCGCCGCTTCTTCAAAACTAGTAACATTATATAATGTAGATGGTTCAGTTTATATGAAATTTGGAGGTATTAGATTAATGGCTAAACATTTTAAATGTGATCATAAGACCATTAATAAATACATTAAGTCTGGAGAGTTATTTAAAAAACAATGGTATGTTAAATTAGATTAACTATCTAATTGTCATAAGAAAGTATAATAATTTCTCTTTAATCATAGTCCTATATGGAGAATTATGTAATCTATACAGAGAAATAATTCAGTAGTATAGAATACCCTGACAGGGGTATTGAAAAGAATAACGGTCTTTTTGGCTATATTGATGAAAACGGTCAAAGATTAGACATCTTTTTCAAGACCGTCGGTGGTGTATACCATCGCTACAGACTGGGTCATCAATGGGTGCCTGAAATGGTGCTTAATGTACAGTCGGATTTCCGAGAATATGTCTATATTCTTCACAAGGCCTTAAATGATATTTACTAGAAAGAGGAGTAACGAACTCGAGGATTAGTAAATTAATAAGGTACATGAAATATAAATCAGATGTCAATTAAATTGGTGTTTATATTTTGGAAATTGTATGTTTTACCTTGGGGACAAATGAGTCTATGGGGAGCAACTGTAATTACTAATTTACTTTCTGCTATCCCTTGGATTGGTAAAGATTTAGTAGAATTCATTTGGGGAGGTTTCTCAGTAGATAATGCTACTTTAAACCGATTCTTCAGTCTTCACTACTTATTACCATTCATTCTTGCAGCATTAGCAGTAATGCACTTACTAACTCTACATGAGCATGGATCAAGTAATCCTCTAGGAATTACAGCAAACGCTGATAGAATTTACATGCATCCTTACTACTCATTCAAAGATTTAGTAACAATTTTCTTATTCTTCTTAGTATTAGGTTTATTCTTATTCTATGCTCCTAATAAATTAGGTCATCCTGATAATTATATTCCAGCTAACCCAATGCAAACTCCAGCATCTATTGTACCTGAGTGGTATCTATTACCATTCTATGCAATTCTACGATCTATTCCTGATAAATTAGGAGGAGTTATTGCTATGTTTGGTTCTCTATTAATTCTTTTAGCTATGCCTGTATTAGACACTTCAAGAGTTAGAGGTTCAGCCTTCCGACCATTAATGAAATTATCTTTCTGGTTATTAGTAGTAGATTTCTTAATCTTATTATGGTGTGGAGGACAACACGTTGAAGAGCCTTTCATTAGCCTTGGTCAAGCTGCTACAGCATTCTACTTTGGTTGGTTCCTTATTGTTGTTCCAACAGTTGGAATCGTTGAAAATACTTTAGCAGATTTAGCTGCTGAAAATAATGATAAACCAGCGGAAAATGGTGTGTAATACCATTTTGTGCACAAAACCGCTTCGCGGTTTTTTTGCTTCTCATTAAATCCTATTCCCGCAGGCTTAGCCTAAGGGTTAGGACCTTGTGGTCTTAGTTTTAGTTAGTTTAATTGTTTTATTATGAATTAAATACTATTTTAATTATACTATTAAAATCAAAATAATTTGATTTTTAAATTAACAATTTTAATAATATCCACCCCCTGGTACTATAATTTATGCCTTCCCGTGGCAGTACCGTAAGTAAAGATAATTATCTTGAAACTAAATAAATTACTTAAACAATATGTTATTATCTTAATTGAATATAATGATCCTTAAACGGTTTTTATTAATATAAAGGTAATATCATATTACTATTATAAGTAAGGTGGCCTTACTTCTTATTGTAATATCTAAAAATATTAAATAATGAAGTAGTCTAGATTAATCTAATAATTAGATTATTCTGGATTGATGTTATACATCCGTTCTCTCTCTCTAGAATTTAATGATAACATTAGATTAGCCTGTAAAGGTATTTGAGGACTAGAGGTACCTATTTGATAAAAAAGCACTAATAAATAAATAAAAATGTCAACTTTAGCTACAACTTTCTTAGTTAATAACCCACTAGAGCAATTTGAAATTAATGATTTTGTTTTCATTTTAGCTCCAATCTTTGGATTTACTAAATTATCTTTAACTAATATCGGATTCTATTTAATCTTAGTAGTAACAATTACTATCGGTATGAATGTTTTATCTCGAAATAACGGTCATGTTATCCCTTCTCGATGGGCAATTCATTCTGAATCTGTTTACGGATCTATCTTAAATCTAGTTCGAGAGCAAATTGGACCTAAAAACGAAGTTTATGTACCATTCATCTTCACTTTATTCAACTTTGTTTTAATTAGTAACTTAATTGGTTTAGTACCTTATTCTTTCACTGCTACTTCTCACTTAGTATTAACTATTAGTTTAGCAACAACTATCCTTATCGGAGTAACTATCATTGGATTCCAACGACATGGATTAGGATTCTTCGGATTCTTCATTCCAGCTGGTACTCCATTTGGATTAGTATTCCTATTAGTAGCTATTGAATTAATTTCTTACTTAGCTCGAGCAGTTTCTCTAGGTGTTCGATTAGGTGCTAATATGATTGCAGGTCACTCTCTATTAAAAATTATTTCTACTTTCACATGGAAAATGGTAGTAGCAGGACCTGTATTATTACTAGTTAGTGTATTACCATTATTATTCTTAACAGCTTTAGCTGGTCTAGAATTTGGTATTGCAATCTTACAAGCATATGTATTTACAATTCTAACTTGTTCTTACCTAAAAGATGCTATTGATCTACACTAATTTTCCTGTAAGTTTGGGGCGGCTGCTTTGCAGCCGCCCCTCACTAACGAGGCGGGCCCTACGGGCCCGCCAAGTAAGTAAATTTACTTCAGGATAGTAACAATAATACAAATCATTATTATATGTAAATAATAATGTAATATTTATCTCTAGGCTCGAAGGAACCTTTAAGTCCCGAGAAGGGCCGCAGGCCCTTCTTGGGACATCGGCCGCTCCGCGGCCGCCGTCCCTTCTTACTAACTGGGTAGACAATATTTGTCTTGTTAGTAATATCCCCGTATCGATACGGGGGAATTAACCAGTAGCACTTCGGCATAGTCAGTCTTATTATTGTATATACAAAATATAGTTTGACTAGCAAAGACTGTGTAACGGTCTTCGACAAATTAAATATTTAATTTTCTTTAGGTCGATGGGGGGCCGCAGGCCCCCGTTGACCAGTCGCGCCGTCGGCGCGGCCGGTCTAGTCTTAATACTTAAAAATATGTATTATTTAATTTATTTATTTTATCTAAGGGATCTCGTTCATAAGAATTTATGTTAAATATGCTTAAATCATTAAATATTATTTCTCCTGTATGGAATGATGCTCCTGAGCCTTGGCAATGGTCTTTCCAAGATGGTGCATCACCTTCATATGAAGGAATTGTAGAATTACATGATCAAATTATGTTCTATCTAGTAATTATTTTATTTGGAGTTGCTTGGGTGTTATCTTCAATTGTTGTAAACTTCGGTTCTGAGAAAAACAAAATCGTTTACAAATACCATAACCATGGTACTCTAATTGAGTTAATTTGGACTATTACTCCAGCTTTCGTATTAATTGCTATTGCTTTCCCTAGTTTCAAATTATTATACTTAATGGATGAAGTAATTGATCCAGCTATGACAATTAAAGCATTAGGACACCAATGGTATTGGTCTTATGAGTACTCTGATTTTGTTAACGAGGATGGAGAGTCTATCGAATTTGATTCTTACCTAGTTCCAACAGATGACTTAGAAGATGGTCAACTACGACTTTTAGAAGTAGATAACCGAGTAGTAGTTCCAGTAGGAACTCATGTTCGATTCATTGTAACAGGTGCTGATGTAATTCATTCATTTGCTGTTCCTTCTTTAGGACTTAAAATTGATGCTATCCCAGGTCGATTAAACCAAACTTCTGTTCTAGTAGAACGAGAAGGAGTTTACTATGGTCAATGCTCAGAAATCTGCGGAGTTCACCACGGGTTAGAGTAATAAGCCCCCAATATAAATATTGGATAATCTTACTATATGCTGGAAAACCCTAAAACCTTATCTACCTACAAGGTGACAATGATTAAGGATGTTACAATGGGCAATCAGCAGGAAACTATTAAATTTCACAGAATTTAATTAGATTTTACAGAATTTAATAGGATCCTCAGAGACTACATGTAAGACATTCATTAAATTGAATGAAGATATAGTCCCATCCATGACGAAATTCATGGCGGTTATACCGGAGTTATTCTTTAAGATAACTTAAGACAAATGTTATGCCTATTGCTGTAGAAGCAGTTTCATTAGAAAAATATCTAGCTTGGTTAAATGAGCAAGCCTAGATATTATTAAAATCTAATCTTAATCTAAATTGTATTTATATCCACCCCTCTCCCACAATGATAAAGGATATAATAACAAATGATATTTTAATAAAATCTATATTCAGAATTAGTCCTCCAATTGCTAAAAAGGTAAAATCGTAACATCATAATATTTTACATTGTAAACCACTTAACTTAATATAAATAACCTTTCGAGACAACCCTGTCTTAAGATTCTTAACATAACCATATACAACCTATAAACCATCTGAGGTTTCAATATAATCTTCTATCGAAGATTATGTTGAAGATTGTTTATAAATAACCTAATATTCATTATCACCCCTTATTATCAAATATGAGAGATGGTTATATGTATTAGGTTAGATTAATGAATTGTTGATTATTAATATGTTATTATGAAAAATCAATTTGTAACAAATTAATTCTTGAAAGAATTAGGATATAAACATATGTGTAATTCTGTATATATATTAAGAAAGGGTTTTAGTATTAGGGGGAGGGACTAGGATAAAATCCTGATCCCAAGAAGGGCACAGCCCTTCTCGGGACTTATTGTCCCCCCGGTAATAACCATTCAGCCACTCGTTCCCGAACGGCTACCTTGTTATGACTTCAGACCAGTCGTTTACTATCCTTGGATGTCTTTAGACAACTTCAGGTATAGCTTACTCCCAGCCCGTGACAGGCAGTTAGTAGATCTTGAAGCTTTAATTTCACCGTGACGTGGTGATTCACGATTACTAGCAATTCCTAATTCATGAGCTCGAGTTACAGAGCTCAATCCACAAAGGGGAAATTTGGGGATTACCTCCAAGTTACCTTATTGGATCCTTTTGTATTCCCCCTAGCTGCACGTCTGTAGCCCACTCCATAAGGGCCATGAGGGCTTGTCTTAGTCCTAATTATTCCAGTTTATCACTGGATGCTCAACTAGATATTAACTAGTTGCAAGGGTTTTGTTCGTTATGCGGACTTAACCTTACATCTCACGACACGAACTGAAGACAGCCATGCAACGCCTGTGTAGCATTCAAGGAGTGGTAAGATGTTGTGCGGATCATCACATTAAACAACATGCTTCACTGCTGGTTTTCAAGACCCTCTATACTTTTGGGTTTCAACCTTGCGGCAGTACTCCCCAGGTGGAGTGCTTTAATCTACATTTATAGACTGATTAATAACCAATCTAAGGCACTCATCGTTTACGGTATGGACTACACGGGTCTCTAATCCGTTTTGCTCCCCATACTTTCGTACCTCAGCGTCAGTGTTTAGTTAGAAAGAAGCCTTCGCCTTAAGCGGTCTTCCGAGGATCAACAGATTCCATCCCTACTCTCGGAGTTCCTCTTTCCTCCATTACACTCTAGTTTCATAGTTACTGAAAAGCTCTTATTCATTTAGTTCGATACCATTCAGTCTTATGATACAGCCTACGTACCCTTTAGACCCATTAATGATGAATAATGCTTACCCCTCTCGTATTACCGCGACTGCTGGCACGAGATTGGTCGGGATTAATAGGAAAGTACAGTCATTATCCTCCTTTCCGTTAGGACTTTATCAAATTAATGTATCCGTCCTTCTAGGTGACTGGTTCAGCCTTTCGGCCATTGACCAAGATTCCGCACTGCTGCCGATACTTTGCTCGTGTGGGCCTTTCTCATTCCCACTGTGGTTGATCGTCCTCTCAGACCAACTATAGATCATTGGCTTGGTAAGCCGTTACCTTACCAACTACCTAATCTATTCAATAGGTACATCCATAGGCGGAAATTATCCTTTCAATATTTGGTATTCCACCAATCCTATGGGTAGCTTGCCTATTCATTACTCACCCGTTCGCCATGTCCAAACACAAGTGTTTGGCATTCGACTCGCATGTGTCAAGTCCCTAGATAGCATTCACTCGAAACTAAGTTTAAATTTTTACTTACTATTCTGATTTGGCAAGATACATGATCTTCTTTTCAGATCAAATCTATTAATATATAATATTATAAGACAAGATAGAAAATATCAGAAATTAAAATCTTATTTGTTACTTATATCTTACTAAATATCATTATTAGTTTCATTTTATCTATTGTAAAACCTTAAGAATATAGGTTATTTATAGATTATTATGAATCAGGTATATTGAATCTAATAGTGTAGACCTAGTGTTAACTAGTGTTAACTATCAACCAGCGTTATACAGGACTAGTGTTAACCGGTGTTAACTGTTATGAAATAAGGTTAACTAATAAATTAGAGTAATAGATTAAAGAATAGATTTTGCTTATATATTTGTGTCTAATAATTCCCTAGAAATAATGTGAATCTCTTATAAAAGATAGGTTTTTTATAGGCTTAGTTTCACAACCAGGTTGTCTGATGTTATTCATTAATACTTAATAATGTTAACATTGTGAAATATCATGTTATCATATAAGTAATAACGAAAAGAAGGATTATAATTATTAATAAGGTATCAACTATTGATTATTTTATACACTAATTATGATCTTAATACTTTCTAAACTAGAAGGTATAATTAGACCCTTTAGTTTATTAAATAAGATAAAATGGTAATACTAATTATACTATTAATATTATTAGTATATGATAGTTCTTTTTAGCCTGTCATAATCATGCGAGGCACCGGTTTCCTATTCAGGAAGCCGAGGTTATACCGAGGACCCTGAATGGGGCCGAGCAGTATACTTTAAGATATTGGTAAATTAAAGATTATCACAATTTTTGTACTTTAAGAATAAGATTAAGAATAGATTTAGTAATCTATGTAAACCTTTTCTTATGTATAACCTTTCTGTTCGTAGGGGGGCCTAATCTAATTAAAGACTAGACCCTTGAGGAATTAATAATGTTTACACAAGTTAATTTGTGTAACTCTTATTACTATTTATACAAACTATGCTGCATATAGTAATAGGAATGCCATCATTTATTTGAATAAAAAGAAGTTAGTTATTAACTAATATCGATTAATTACGTTACTGAAGATTTATAGATTAATAATGCTTTTAATACACTATAAGACCCGTAACTAGAAATTAAAGAAATAAACAATAATAATAATAAAATAGGAAGAATCATAGAAGTTCTTGCTACTTTAATCCGTTCAATAAATTTTAATAATTTAGGATTATCGTTTAACCATTTAACTTTTGTAAAATCTTTTGAGTTTAAAATTACAGTAATTAAAACATAGAAAGTTAATGTGAAACTAACCATAGATAAAGTTAATAAACTTTCCATAATTCTTTGTAAAGAATCTGTTGATTCTAAACTAGATAAAAGAGTACTTAAATCTAAAAAATTAGATTCATGAGGACTATTAATAGTCCAATCACTGTTTGAAGGATATTGTGGATTTTCCACAGGTTCAAGATTCTTAGAAGAATCGTCAGTCTTAACAGTAAACATATCGTTTTTACCTACTTGTTCAATAATATTTTTTGCTACAACTGTTGACACAACAGTACCTATTACAACAGCTGCTTTACCTGCTAAACTTGGAGTCATTTCTGCAAGTTTAGTACCAGTATAAAGACCAGATGAAACAGTTAAGGCACTTGCTGCAACATCAACCACTTGTTTTACATTTGGTGAAACATCTACTTTAATCCCTTCAGTTCTAACAGAAGATAAAGTTTTATTAACTTCGTTCAAGGTATTATTTGCAGAATTAAGAGTTTCAACAACAGTCTTCGACAAACCTTCATTATCACCTTCCATTGCGTAAACAATATGAGATGATAATCTAATCTCCCAGAAATCTGGGTTGAGAAGTACACAAATTAAGACTGTTGCACTAATAAACATAATAACAAAAGAAGTCTTTTCTAGAAAAAACATTACTTTAATAGTCGTTAGGTATTTTAATTGAAATTTTTTAAAAGCCGAGGCCGGCCGAAGGCCGGCTTTGGCAAGAGCGGCGCACAGCGCCGCTCCCGCCTTAATAAGTTTAGTTGCTTTAAGATCCTTAGCATTTGTTGAGAACAGCCATCTAACCATATTAGAAGTTGTTATAATCCTTTTTTTC
>VCJE01001173.1:0-12278 GCA_024140265.1 Backusella liffmaniae | reverse complement strand
TCCCCCCCCCCCCCCATTAACCTCCTCTTCCATGCTGTCCTTCGCCTCTTGTATGCATGGACTTCCGCTGGGGAGTATATTTTGATAGATTTCTGCGGTTAGAAGAATAGGATAATGATGGTGAGGGTATCTTTTAATGTAATTCGTGTTCTAATTTTGAAGTCTCTCGCATTTTGATAGGAAGTATAGAACAAAGAAAACAAGAAAAATAACTCGGTGGCCCATCAGCTCTAGAGTACCCATCAACTCTATAGTACCCATGAAGCTCTCTATATCCAATGAAGTAGTAGAAGTTGCTCTACCCCAGCTATTTAATGCTGGCTCCGATTTGTATTTGATCCCCTATCCAGGTGAAATGAAGAAGTGGCGTCCAGACCACTGATGGTTACGAAATGCAATAAATACGATATGTTATTGCTAATGGTTAGAAGTTTTGAGGCTTGTGTATCTTTTTGTTGATGATATTTCACTTTGACAAAAAAGGAAACGATTTGAATTGTAATTATATGGACTTAAGTATAAAACCATTTGGAGCATATATATCTACCTTATTTTTAATAAATATTTTGTCTTCTATTCTTATCATAATGACTTGTTTAAAATATATTACTTTTTTAGTTCTGTAAAATTCTATGCCATTGAAAATACAAATATGGATTCGAAATTAGAACAAGATAGGGTATTTTTGATATGCAACTATATATATAACATTGACAAGTAATAAGTTTTATGTTACAGTATTCAACATAAACACAGCACCTGCATAAAGGGTATAAGTATACAAAGAAGCCAAATAATTGTTAATGTCCACATTGTTGTTCTATATCTTTACATGTGTATATTTTGACGCTTTTTAACCAATTAGTGCAGATACTTCTTTTATTTACATTGGTAGTTTTCTATAATGGACAGTAATTCAAAAGAGATAACCACAAACCAGGCTTTAAGTACGCCTCTTAAATTAAACTAGTAAAGTTGAGACGTATTATTATGTTAGTAATAACAATACTACGATACCCCAACGTAAAGAATGCAATACTCACTTAATCTTTGATTTTCAATGTTGTTAGAAAAAATAGGGCTATGAAAATAAAAAAAATGCCAAAACAAATAATACCAATTAATAACTTATAAATAACTGAAGCAGTTCAAGCAGTATTTATGTGAGTAAGCATGGCGTCAGATAGTATAACTGTTGCTTCAGCAGCACCAACACCAGCACCAACACCAACAGAAGATAGCACATCAGTTTTAAATTCTGTTGGATCAGTAATATCGGCCAATGGTGAATCAAGAAACTTCGCTGTTGCTGGTACTGCTGATGCATCAAACAACACTGGTAACAGCTTGACAAAATTACCTTCATTGACACATTATGGAAACAGAAGTTTTCCTGAAATAGACATGTCTCTTTTAATTGTACCTTGTGACATCTTTCTCTGGGATAAATCATAAAGAAAACGGCATAGTTTTCTGTCCATTTATGCATTTGCTAGATAGGCCAGCTGGTCTGACTGTAGCAGCAGTAGTTCCTAATAAGGTTGCGTATACTACTACTCATATTGATAATATGGTAAAGACTGCTATGACATATGAGTGATTTAGCAGCTGTCACTACTTTTAATGATGGAGGTGTATCAGATTCAACTATGTGATCATAGAGGATCTAGTGATATTTCTCGGTCTGGGTAGTTAACTCCCGTGACAAAATCAACTACTACTCTCTAATATCCATAATTGTACCAGTGATATTCAGGATGTAGGTTTAAATATCATGCTGATATATATCTTCTTAAATTTAAATAATATAAGTATGTATGTAATCTACTTGTAAATATATCTGTATTATAGGTGGATATTGTCCTACATATTTATACAGTGCAAGTTTGAAACCAGTAGAAAGTTTCAAGGCCTTTAGTATAGCTTTGGTGTTGCATGTGGTACTTCGATCACGCTCATGTATAAATTTATGTCTTAATGATTAAACATATAAACAAAACAAACAAATAACCGCACAATATCAATTTCATAATTCTAAAACGAGCCAATTTGTGTCATAGTCTATCTGGTGATAGTGGATATCCTGCATGTTTTATTTCAAGGGACAGTGCTCATCAACCAATAAAACAACATTGTCTGTGTGCTTCCCACGCAGACTTAAATACCACCCTTGAAATGTTCTTCAAAGAGACAGTGAGTTTAGTACAAATAAAAGCTATATAATAAACTTACCGTCTTTCATTATTCTTTAATTCATCCTCCTTCTCCCCAAATATTAACACCCTTATGGATCTTAGTATTTGCTTGTATTGCGAAAAGCACTTGCCAGAAGAGGTAAATATACTGTTTATCTCCCTAAATCTTTATCTTCGCTATTATCATTGTGTATACCTTTGTATATTTTAAGTAAAGGGAGTGCTTATGATATCTTTTTAGAATATGAATTTTTGCTCTATGGCTTGTCAAACAAGCGAAGCATCGAAGCCACATTTTTATTCCAATAATTATTATCCATCTCGGTTTATTGGACCTGCCACTATATCTCCAACTTATGAAATAGCATACCATCGACGTTTTTCGTTTTCATATTCACATTCTATTGCTTCATCTACCTCGTCTATATCATCAACACATTCACTTGAAGAAAGATAATGTTTTTTTTCTTTATCATCCATCCAACATGTACATACAACACAAAACTACAACACAAAAAAAATACCCAAACCTGTTGAAGGGTTAATGACCCTCTATCCCCTTGCTTCCCCTTTATATTCTCCTTCAACAAGGAGCTACATACCCAAGTGTTTCTTGATTTTATTCAAAGGAACAATTACATAAAAAAACAGAGAAATAAACAGGCCCACTAGAGTTTTTTTTTGTTTTATTTCTTCAAGTTCTCGTCATTAATAGTGATATACATCATTTAAAGTCTATAGGTCAAATAAAGCTGGTAAAAATAATAGCTTCTTTGTCAATAATAATAATGATAAGACAGACAAATAGTTTTCTCTTACTGTTAATACCTCTTAACCAAAGGATATAAGGATATATTCACAGAAAAAAAAGTATGTATCTAAGTGTAGGCACTATAATTAATATCACTCAATCAATAAGTGTACTCTCTTAAAGTTCAAGGAGAATTTATAGAATATAGTCAAGTGCACGTGTGTTATTCCTTATTACAGTATCGGATCTGCGGTAATTGATACATATACCCATTTCTCAGTAATATTTTGATGCGTACACTACATCTAAATAATAATCACGAAGTATTCTGTTAATTTGGAGAAGATACAGTAACTTATGTTTTTTTTTTCTAAAAAAAAATACAAGGGTACATATAAATGTATGGAAAAAGTATTTGGATGCAAGATCAGTCATACCAAAAATCACAAGGTCAGTATTTACTTCGTATTTCTATTTTTCCTGGCGCAACGGGACATCTAGGCCCAGTAACTCAATTTTCCTTCCATGAGTAGTAAGTTGTGTCCAAGAAAGTGAGGAAAATCTCTAAAATTCTGAAAATACAACAATAGTCCAAAGGTGTCTCTAGAACTTCAAGGCAGGTGTGAAACGCAATAAGAGTGAAAGGATGGTTAAATTGACAACGTTCCTAAAGTTTCTGTTAAATAGATTCCAGGCTCTACTATACTGTCCTAAATTATCAGTTTGTCAGTTTTTAATGAATTTTAAGGGTCAGTGAACATTTAGCGCAAGAGTGTTCAGCCGTTGCCTTCGCCCTCCCCAGCAACAGCAACAGCAACAGGAAGAAGAAGAACAAGGCCCAGTATGATTTGATAGGCAACTATGTTCTTTGTTTTTTTTAAAGAATTATGCTTATTTGTCTTTAATTACATACACAATTAACGTGGTTTGCCCACTAGAAACGGAAAAGACAGGGAGTTACTAGCAAAATCATGGCTATCGAGGGTGAATAAGATCAGTTATTACATAACTGAAGAAAGACTGATATGTTGATCAGTAATGATTAGCTTTGGAATCAATTGTATAAAATGTGTATTGCATAGAGAAGTTTGAACTGGGAGTCTTATGAATCGAGAATTGGCGAAGAGCTGCAAACAATGGAGAAATGTTAAAATAAAAGCAGTCCACTATCGTTTGAATATCAGAACAATGCACCCCTTTTTGCATTCTCTTGACAAATAAGTTGAACAACATGTCTAAGATTTTCCGCCATGAAAGTAATCATAGTTAAATATTTTCTTAATAAAATGTTGTAGAAAAAAAACCAACTAATTTTAGAAAAGGTAGAATAAAAAGAAGTCAATGAGTTTCTTTATGTCTACTTATTTATTACTTGAGTTGTTACTAGTGAGTTGCTGTGGCTGATGTTGATGACACAATAGTAAAAAACAAAAATAAATCGATCATGACTAAATTGCCTGAAGTGGCATTTTGAGATTTTCAGGGGAAGGTATTCATATTACTTTCTACAACAAATAAAAACTATTAAAATCGTAAATCTCGAATTAACATAGCTGTATTCAGATTCACGCACAACTTAAGGCATCTCTTATTTTCTTCCAAATTTTAATTATAAAAAAAAATACGAAGACGCGATAAAAGTTTGCCATATTAATATTGAGATTGAGTTCGCTTATCTCCGCATTTCCCTGATCTGGAAAGTTTAGCCAACCAATGATATCAAATTGTGAGCATTAACATCGAATATACCCATCCACCAACAGCTCATACTCCAAAAACTTTTAAACCAACGTTTTCTTTTTCTTTTTCTAAAATGATCGGATAACTTAAAAGTGTCCAGTTTATGAGTGACTTAATAAGAATCACCTTACTTTTTTTCTTTATAAAAAAATATAATATCTTACTAAATATTCCATTTCTTTCATTAAAATAGAAAAAAAAACTTTTAATACTCTTTTTATATTCTCTTAAATGTTCTGGTACAACGTTTAAACGGTAACACTTAGAGCAAAATTTTGTGAGTACAAATACCTAACTTCCGTGTATGTAGCCATATGCTTTTTGTATTATTAAAAGGAAGAGAATATCTCACCAATCCATAAAATCATTATCGCGTAATTAGATCAATGATCTGTTTATTTAACAATAGAAAACATCTATAGTGACAGTGTTCTGTGACCTTTGATCTCAGATGAAGTGAAATCATATGTTTTTTAATCGGGGTACAAAAATAGGATCATGTACAAATGAAAGACAATAATAAAAGGAAAACGCGTTTGACTTGCCATTACTTTTTTTTAAAAAAAAGGTAGTGTTAAGGCGAAGTACGCATTTTAAGTATTCAAATAAAAAATTAACAGCATAAACTATTAAAGTGAACTGTTTTTGATTTTTCGAACACAAAAATGACTCAGAAGATGGAAGATGTTTCACACAATCACGTGTGATTGGGCCAGTAATTGGAGCTTGATTACTCACTCACCAACATCCGATGGATTTTTTTTGAAGGGTATATATTACGAATTCAAAAATGCAAACTCTTAAAGTCCTTCTCTTTCTTCATATACATATACATTAAAAAATGTCTGCTAATACCTCTGCCAGTGTCTCCGATGGTGCCGAACAATACAGCATCAACAAGGGTTTAGCCCAAATGTTCAAGGTTCGTTATAAGCTTCTACTGATTTGATGTGGTGATAAGAATCTTGGAGAGAAATACTAATTTTGATTACAAATAAAACATTAAACTATAGGGTGGTGTTATTATGGATGTCATCAACGCTGAGCAAGCTAGAATTGCCGAAGAAGCTGGTGCCTGTGCTGTCATGGCTCTTGAACGCGTTCCTGCTGATATTCGTAAGAATGGTAAGTTCAAAAGATGGTTTTGTGGAGGTTTCTCAATAGTGATAATAACACATCTTATAAGGTGGTGTTGCTCGTATGTCTGATCCCCAAATGATCAAGGAAATCATGGAAGCTGTCACTATCCCTGTTATGGCCAAGGTCCGTATCGGTCACTTTGTTGAAGCTCAAATCATTGAATCTATTGGTGTCGACTACATTGATGAATCTGAGGTTTTGACCCCTGCTGACGAATCTAACCATATCAACAAGAGAAACTTCAAGGTTCCATTTGTCTGTGGTGCCAAGAACCTTGGTGAAGCCCTTCGTCGTATTAACGAAGGTGCTGCTATGATCCGTACAAAGGGTGAGGCTGGTACTGGTAATGTTGTTGAGGCTGTTCGCCATATGCGCACTGTTACTAGCGAAATTCGCCGTGCTTCCGTTATGACCGACGAAGAACTCTATGCTTTCGCTAAGGATATCCAGGCACCATATGACTTACTTAAGGAAACTGTCAAGCTTGGTCGTCTTCCTGTTGTCAACTTTGCCGCTGGTGGTGTTGCCACACCTGCTGATGCTGCTCTTATGATGGTGAGTTTATCCAAAAATATACATGCGTATATCTTAGCTTGCCAACTAAAGAGCTAAGAGGGGAGGGGAGAAGTATAGAGAACGATGAAAAAAAAAGAGAGGGGAGGGATAATATAATAAGACTCAGCAATACTAATAGAGTTTTTTTTTTTTTTTAGCAATTGGGATGTGATGGTGTCTTTGTCGGCTCTGGTATCTTCAAGTCTGGCGATCCCGCCAAGCGTGCTAAGGCTATTGTACAAGCTGTTACTCACTTTAATGATGCAAAGGTTTTGGCTGATGTTTCTGAAAACCTTGGTGAAGCTATGGTTGGTATCAACTTGGATGAATTGAGTGAAAATGAGAAGTTTGCCAAGCGTGGATGGTAAAATTTTTTTGGATTAAAAGTCACCTAGAAATATACACCCTGTACGTAAATATACTCCCGAAAAAAAAAAAGCTTCCGTGAAAGGAAATGTATTGTATAGAAATTGAATCAAGTACTCTTTAAAAACTACAAATAAAAAAAATGGTACAAAATAAATAATCACGTTAGTGTTTTAATGTAGCATTGCATCTTACCACTGAGAAACGAATAAGGAAACTATGAAAGTTCTTCCTTTTTTCCCGAAGACCCCTTTTTTATTATTTACAGGGCACTTGACTGATGTTTAACCTCTCTAACAGCGGTTTTATTTAATATATGAGTGAATTTAGAAGTATCCGTTAGCTTATTTTCGTAGTGAGGTAATTATTTTCTGATGAGGTTTTAAAACTTTCAATGTTTTTTCTTATCATTATTAGCCTGTGAGACTTATTTATATTACCATTCCATTATGCCATTTATATATAATACTCTATTTTATACACTGAGACTCAGGTTAAAAACCCATAAAGTACTTTTAAATGAACAAAGATAGCATATCAACATAAGAAATGTTTTGGGCTAAAATCTAAATTTTTGATATCAAAGATTATTTTTGTAATAGTTTATTTTTTCTTAAATCAGAAAATTAATAAACAAATAAACATACCTGCGCAAATTGATATATCTTTACAAATAGAGATCATAATAACATTTCTGATATATTTATTTGCACAAGCTAACAGACCATTTTTTCCCAAGTCATGGTAGCCATACACGTCTGATATCTTTTGAGAATTTAAAATCAATTAATCAGAATCATTCAAAGCATGGCTTTATCTTGTTCATCCATAGCTCTCTTATTATAGCTATTAGCATGAACATGTATAAGTTCCATCCAATAGCACGATAAATTAACTCATATTTAACTATCCATTATACTTACTTCATTTTTTGTTGAAAGTATAATAACTATGAGCATTTTTTATAAGAAAGCTTATTTGACATTCTTGAATGCTAAGAAATTCCCTGAAACAGCTCGATTTTAAACGTATTGAAAAACATCGACAATTAAACTTACTGATTTTTTTTTAAAAAAAAATCTTGAGTATATTCTTTAAGCTTTTTGTTATTCATACAGCTAATATCAAAAAATAAAAAGTATTAGTTATGAGAAGTAATATTGCGTTTTATGCTCATCATTATAATCAACGCTAAAAATAGAACAAAATAAAAATAAAAATAAAACGATGCATAACATGCAAGTATTTTCAAGACCACCCAAAAGAAAGTAAAATAAAAGAAAAAAAACCACATAATATATCAAAGACTACAAAAAGAAAACAAATAAAGGAGACTTGTTCAACGTCCTTGTAGTCATAGTACTTAAATTTGAGCAGATGCCCTTAATTGATGTGAACTCTAGCTAAAAGTAATTCATCACTTCAGTTGAAGAAAATAATAAAATTAAGCCCTTGAAGTGCTCACATGTACTTTATTCAATGGTGATCTATTCTTACATACTTTTACTATACATTGCTTCTATATCTAAACTATATACAATAAAACTGATGCATATATTTTTTCCTACTTAGTAATTTTAATCAGCCACTTTTCTAAGCCCAAGAGTATTGAATAGTTAAAAAGAAGCGTAAGTCCACTTTTTTTGATCGTTTCGTTTATTTTAAATGTTTTATTTTTGAATATACTGGTATTATCATGGATACTTTATTACACTCTAATATACTCGCAGAAAATTATATAGTGTCTTTTACAACACCAACTGTTGTTCCATCGTTTGTATCGAGGTAACATCATCGTCGATCATTTTAAAAAAAAATATGCAACCTAATTTTGTTCTTCTATTTCATATATCTCGAAAAAAAGTGTTGTTTTTGGAATATTAGCAATTGGTTTATATGACAAGTATAGGCGAATATTGTTTATCCCTTATCTTCACTATGGGAATGCATCACGTAGGGAGCTATTATTATTACTGTTTTATGTAATTTAATGATCTAATAGTAACCAGTCTTGTATATGATTTCCTTTGTTTTTATTATTGTTTTCACACAAGAGGAGAATATTTCACCTACAGAAACGGAATCTCATGATAGAATACTACAAGGGTCGTTATTTATCACACCAATGGGCCACTTTTTTGTTCTTCTTGGTTTATACCACCCAATTCTTATGTGCCTCACTATAACTATGCATAGATCAAAAGCAGTGATTTTAAATTATATAACCATTGCTTTAATGGTTTCCCCATTAATATTTTCTATAGCAGGAGATATTATGCTGATCCTTGAATACAAACAAGACTTTCAAACAGACGATTCAATACACTCTTCACTTATACTTAAAGCACTAGGGTCGCTGGGATTTTTATCATTAGTATTTCTATACTTCATATGTGTATTACTATACTTTTTTATCAATCTTAACATTGAAGAAAAGCATGGTGTTAAACTTAATTCATTAATCTTCCAGTTACTTGGATTGGGTTTACTGGCGGCACTACGGTTTACATATGATGTGGTTATTTGTCTAATTAACTTTTTCGAAAAACCTTCACTAGAATTGAATATTTACTATGTTTTAGCTGTGGCAGGAGGAATACTGCTCATTTTGTTAGCATACCTATCTAATTTGTCAAAATTAAAAATTCACTCGGAAAGTCCTGTTTAATAATAAAAAAGCTTTGAAGATATTTAAAACACTGGAATAATATGCTGTTTTATAAATAATACAATATACACATGGATAACAATTCAATTACTAGTTATTTTTGGCGCAAAAGAAATTACTGAGATGGGGTATAAGGGTAATTTCAACCGGCAACCTTTAAAAGTAGAGTGTTTAATTTAAGCTGCTGTTATAGCATTCGACTATATGTCAATATGTACGCGCTTTTTTTTCTTTTAAAGTAGGTTTTGTTTAATTGAGTAAGAATGTATAAGTAGGTACCCAAATTTTGGCTGCTTTTTACGATATACGTGTTGAGAAGAAAAGAATGAAAGATCCAAAGGCAAAACTATTACTTTTTGTGATCAACTTGATACCAACATTTGAATCAATTCCAGCGTATATATCGGAAAAGCTAACATTTTGATGTGAGTATTTTTAATAATTCCATTGTCTCTTTTTAGTTACAAGTTTCTTTGTACAATATATCAAATCGTTTTCGAAATTTCAAAGTCTAGTGAAAATCTTGTAAGACATTTGGGAAAGCAAAATATATGAAATCAATAAACAGCTTTTGTCATCAACTCACTTCATTGTTCCATATTCTCTATTGAGATATTATTTAATGTCGAAAGGCAAGAGATGAGTTACAAAGATGTAAGAACCATTAGAGCAGTTCGAGCGTTTACTGGTCGAATGGAGTTTAAAATGACTGAATTGACCGGCTTTCTTGAATGAAATCCTGAAAAAGCTAAAACAAAAATTGCTACTTTTACTTCTGTAGCGATAGTGGTATATTTATTATACAGATCGCAGTTGATTACCTAACGGAGATACCATAAGTAACATGGTATCTCATTCTGATTAATACATATTCACAAAACCCTAATTTGCCCCATTCCATTCATTATCAACCCGTGTTAGTGGTACTATTTCGCTTTTTCCATTGTATGTATTTGTCAGAATTTTGGGCTGTAACGTATTAACATATCACCACTGCTGGACCTCTTTTTTCAATCATGACTCTCGAAATATAACATTTTTTATTATTTTATTGAAATAATCATAACCATGACTGGGATGATGTCGCAGCACTTGTATATTTGTAATTGGGATTTTGAACATTCACTTATATAACTTGCATCCATACCTTCCATCACTACCATCAAGTCATTCTGGACTGTCATCGTTATAAACTTCTTCCTCATATAGACTACTTTACTCACTTTGAATTTCCAAATATTATTTAGACATGCCCAACATTACACACCATTAAGAAACGGGTTAAACTATTTGATTTTTGCAGAATTATACAAGAGATATTTATTTTAGAAGTTTATATGAGGAGTAATAAACAACAAAATTTATATATTTGCGTATGTGTTTGAGTGCTTAATGAATTTTTCGCACATGTTTTTCCATCCTTTAATAAACATTCCATAAAAAATTGCTATTTGTTTATTTGTTTTCATTTACAATTTTTATTATTCTATTTTTTTTTATCTATGAACTACTCTGTATGCTATTAATTAATGTAACTAGAATTTTTATTATGACTTCAGTGTAGTTTACTTTTATTTTATTTTTTACCTTATGTTACTTTCACTAATTCAAATGTATGTATGTAAATAGTTCCTGGATTAAAACTTAATCCGATTCTATAAGAAAACTCAGCAGTAATAATTTAATTATGCATTTTGTTGTTAAAGTTTGCATTAATATTTATATTTTTTTTCTAAAGTAAAAAAAAGGCAGGTATGTCCAAGATTAAAAATGCTTTATTTTATCGATTATCTTGTTATATTCAAAAAGAAAATGTAGCTCACCCAGGTTGGGAATGTGCCCAAGTATGATTTTATTGTTTTTGAATTGATATCTCAATTATTGGCACAAACAAATAAATCGTCAATAAGTATATATACCGCTACTTCTATCATATATATCAACATTATCTTGCATCTATATTTCTATCTCTCCATTTTAATTATTATTATTATACTTGCTTTTTCCCAACTTAATAACAGCCAAGTAACATAAAAACCAACATGAGATTTTTCAACTTAGCTGCTATTGCCGCCATGGCTGCCGCCGTCACGGCAACCCCGGCTGGACATATGAAGTAAACTTGATTCTTTTAGATATATGTGAATCAAAGTGAAACTAATATGAAATAATTTTTCTTTAAACTACAGCTTGTTAAAAAGAGCCGTTTCGACAACCACAATAACTGAAACTAGCACTGTTGTTGAAGATGGAGAAACATATGTTGAAGTTAACGAAATCGAAGTAGAGATTACTGATTCTACCACATTTGTAACAACTGAAACAGCAGATCCCACAACTAGTGTCTTGCGTAAGTAGATACAAAAAGAATAGATAACAATCTGAAAAGGAAATAAAAAATGGCTAGACTAACGGCTCCTATTTATAAAAGTCTCTACTTCTGTTGACGATCCTGCACAATTTTTATCTGACCTTGAATCAATTTTGTGCGAGATTTTCTTTGGAGGACCTTGCCCTGATCAGTCCTCTGACGAATCTTCAGACGAATCCTCTGATGAAAGCTCTGATGAATCCTCTGACGAATCCTCTGATGAAAGCTCTGACGAATCCTCTGATGAAAGCTCTGACGAATCCTCTGATGAATCCTCTGATGAATCCTCTGATGAAAGCTCTGACGAATCCTCTGATGAATCCTCTGATGAATCCTCTGATGTTTCCTCTGATGAATCCTCTGATGAAAGCTCTGACGAATCCTCTGATGAAAGCTCTGATGAATCCTCTGACGAAAGCTCTGATGTTTCCTCTGATGAATCCTCTGATGAATCCTCTGATGAAAGCTCTGATGAATCCTCTGATGAATCCT
>VCJE01001168.1:31310-41556 GCA_024140265.1 Backusella liffmaniae | reverse complement strand
TTTTTTTTTTAAAAAAAAAAAAAAAAAAAAAGTGGGTAATAATGACGGATCTGTTGAAGGAAAGCGGTATTTCCAAACAGTTCCACAAAGAGGTGTATTTGTAAAGATTGATGATTTCAAGATTATTAATACTAATGATAAAAAAGCCAAGCAGTAATATAACACAGATGATAGTAACACCAATAGTAATAGTAATAGTAATAATGATAATAGTAGCAGTAAATATGCGTGTTGAGTATATAATATAATAAATTATTTTGCAATGCAGTTCTTTTCTTCATCTCGTTAGAGCTTTAACCCTGGTTGTATGCATATCTATAATCCACAATCATAGAGCGGCGGGTATACCTTGAGTTGCAGCCCAACTATTAGCCATTTCTGTGATGACAGTAGCCAAAGGTTCAGGGATGTCACAATACAAAATGCCTTTTAAAATGCTATCCTGTTTATCTTTCCATGTATTTCCATGCACCATAATTCTATCTCCCATCATGAATTCGGGTTCAGAAAGCTCCATAGCGAACCTTTCAAACAGCAGTGTTAAAACGGGTAATGGCGGTTCTTGAGAATAGCATGTATGAAAAGTAAAGGTGATATCAGTTGCAAATGGTAATAATCCACTAAGACGAGAGCCGGGGTGTATTAGTTCTGTTTCCTGACAAAGGACGCAATTGTGTATAAATAAGATCTGACACCAAAGTGGGATGTTGCCTCTTATAAGGATGTCATGACGACGATATGGGTTTGTGTACCGTGCACCTAGCGTGTATGTATAGGGTATAAATGTATTGTGGACGGGTTCTTCTTGTATCATATTAAATATGTTGTTAAAATCAAAGGTATTGATCTCGTTCAGTATATCAATGTCGTCATTATCTGACATGAGTAGTAGATTGAGAGAGTTTTCTATCACAGACGGATTTGTGACTGGCGGGGATGTTTGTTGTTTTATAAAGATGCCTTTAGAGAGCCGCAGAATGTTTTGTTTCGGTGAATCGTCAGAGTGGTGATAGATTCGAACAAGCAAATGCTCTGAACGGTCTTCTCTGAACATAAAAATATCCTTTGATGAAAGTGGATCTGAATTAAAATCATACATGCCTTCATCAAGATCACCACACCAGATAACGGGCTCTTCATTATTCGAACAACATTTATATTGCTGTTCATATGCCTTCATGTACTTTCCGGGCGAGGGAATCGCAACTGAGGTTGAGTTGTAAATCGAACATCTAACTCTATTTAATGCATAAACCCAATGTCTTGCGGAATGACAAAGCGCATTCCTTTCACCACAGTTTGAATGATCAAGACACTTGTATGAATGAGATGAAAGATACTTTTCTGTGTTGTTCATTAACCAAGATTAGTAATAGTAAAAAGAGATGTTAAAATACAAAGATGGGAGAAGTTTTTAGATATCCGCGCCGAAAAAATATACGCCAAGCCAATCAGAAAAAGAGTAAGAAGTAGACGTTATTTCCTGAAGAGCTATCTTTTTCTTCTTTTCTTTTTCCTTAATACTTTTTCTATTCAATTCCTAATACGAAAGTGCAGTTCTACTTTGGAAAGTGGAGGGATACACTTACTTTTGATTAGTGGCATTGTTTTATGCGATACAAACTGTCAAGGTCTTTCCTGAGTTTCAAAACAACGCCTTGATAAATACCAAATGATGCTGTGCCTATAGAAAATCAACAGAAAGCTGATATATATCAATGTAATTCAGATCCATCAGTTATAATTTCAGCTTTACATACCCTACTACTACATCATAAAACTTAGCCGTCGTAAATTACTTCACTGAAAGTGCAATTCAGCATGCCGTTCGAGTCAAGAGTATCTTTACAAAGAAAAACACGAATTCTACAATATATTTATGATCTATCAATGATAAAACCAAAAGCAAAAAAGGTATATTTCCGCATACGAATGGTTGTTATAACTCGTAATATGCAAAAGAAAAAGGAAGCCTATACCTCTACGTTCCATCCCAGCTATTGACCAAACCAATTCTTCCCATTTTAAACGCAGAACCATTCAAGAAACCTGGAGTGTTGTCCATGAGAGAATATTAAAGTCCCCAAAAAATGGCGAAATAACTATTAATAATCTGGGGACGCTGTAATGAGTATTAAAACCCTGTGCACTCGTGTTTTAATGTAAGCAAATGGTATGTGTTTTCATATACAGAACCAATTAAGAATAAAGCAATGGCTTTTTAAAAGATCGAAAAAGAATATACCGTGCTACAATGTTTTATATATGCAAACATAATTCAAGTAGGAAAAAAAGAAGGCATGGACTGTTGTGGTTGAATCACATAATCCATAACCTAAGTAGTAGACTAGCAAGTTCCGATCTAAGGCATGGATAATGAGCAGTTATACCTCGCCAGTTCTATGTCCTTGTCGTTTGTTTTGAATGAATAACATTCAATTAAATGCACATTATAAGTTTGTAATCGCATATTTATTAGAGAAGTCCTGCTTCTTATTGTAAATGCATATTACAAACAATTATAACTTATCCTATGGTGATCTTAAGCGACAATTGTAAATCCTAATCTTTCAGTTATATGTATTTACTGCATAATCATATGGATTTCTCTAAATCATATCATTAATATCTTCCAAATTGGCTTGACCACCTGTGAAGCTGAGTTTATGAACTGTGACTGTGATCAAAAAGAGTATAATCTGATGTCCTAAAAATCATTATCGAAATGCACACTATCGATTATATCTACATTGTGTACTTGTCACTGGAATTAATTCAAAAAAAGAGAGACGCAATGATATATATTTTTTATGGATAGCGTCCTTTACAAAAGAAGAGGATGCAAGTCCTCATCATATCTCATCCTTCAAAAATGGAATCTCGACCGCATGAAAATGTAGTACTTACAGAATCCAGGAGATAGTTTATTTTAAGTGAATTCATTTACGTAACGCCAATGCTACATATGCTACTTTAACAATCCTGAATTCGATGCAATTGGTTTTTAGCTTATGAAGGTGAATTTCCCTGAGTTTTAATTATCGTGATGACAATAACAAAACGTTCTACATAAGTGTGTAAAGCAAAGTGTTCACGTGCAAAAAAGATGGTTATAAATAAATTAGGTTTTATTTGATGTCATTCGGTTCCTTGTATAAAGTAAAATAAGATTAGACCATGGTGAATAATAAATTAAAAAGAGCTCTTTTTCATTTAACGAAAGAGAGAAAACGTTATCATTGTGTAAAGTGTGTGACTTTCTGGAAACCCGGCCAAAGCTCCTAAAAAAAGTCAGTTGAATTTTTTTTAATCGGTTATTCTCAAGGTCCGTAACTGTTTTTTCTTTTCTTTTTTTTCTTTCTCTCCCTTTTTCCCTATTCTCTCACTTAAACTTTTTTTGTTCTCTCTTTCTTTTTCGTTTCTTTCGTTGTTGCATAATATTTTTTAATGACAGGTAAAAGAAAAATAAAGATATGGTTGTGTATTGTTATCTAAATATCATCTATTGTTTGTTTTGGCTCAGTACTTTATAAAGCACTATTCGACTTTGAAACCGATAAAGAGGATGAATTACCCCTTTCACTAGACGAGGGCATTTTTATCACTAACCAGAATAGTCCAGACTGGTGGTTAGCTGAGAGAATTGATCACAAAGCATTTGGCCTGGTGCCAAGTAACGTAAATATTTATTTATAGTATATTTGTTATCATTTTTAATTCTAATATTTATATTATTTAGTTTTTAGAAAAGGTTAAACCTGATGGTAAATATAATAAATATTAATATTACGTGTATTTTCTTTTTATTTACATAAAATAATATCAAAAAGGTAAGACTTTGGCCGTTGTGTTGGAAAACTACGCCCCACAAGGACAAGATGAATTATCTCTCTCAAAGTTTAAAATAATCACCGTTTTGGAACAACACGGGAAAGATGGTTTTTGGAAGGGAGAAGCGAGTGGGAAAACAGGCCTATTCCCTACAAATGTAAGATAAAAAGACAGAAAAAGAAAAAATCTGTATCTTATTTAAAATTCTATATATAAGTGAGATTAACCATTTATATACATTTCTTTTTTCTTTTTTTTTTTAAAAAAAAAACAACAACAATAAAAAAAGTACATACAAGTAGTAGATGAAAATGGCCATTTGGATGAGATAAAAGCAAAGAGTAAATATACATTGTGGGTGTATATTTGTTTGGTTTGTTAACGTTTGCTATAGACGGATTTAAATTGGCAGCATATGGCGTAAAGCAGGGTGGTATTGGTAGTATATTGGCTGGTGGATTTTCGCCACTAAAGAGAAATAGTAGAACTTCGGTTAATACCAATGATGTAGTGAGTTTACATAGAATAGACTGTTATTAAAAATGTTTTTCTTATAATAATTTGTAAAAGGCACCTCCACCAACTATTCCCGCCAAGCCCAATGTTCCTCTTCCAAACCCAGAATCAAACACAGCAAAAAATCAAAGAGCCATGGTTACTCATGATTACACTCCAGAGAATGATGGTAAGTTAACTTGAAGAGAAAAGGACATAAGCGAGTATTAATGTAGTGTATGTTTAGATGAGATTAAGTTAATGAGAGGCGAATATGTTGTAAACATTGACCAATTAGATAATGCAGGTTGGTGGAAGGGTACAAGTGAGAGTGGGGGTACTGGTATTTTCCCATCCAACTTTGTACAGTTGGTGGAGACAGAGGAAAAGGCGCCACAGAGACCTCCTCGCGCGCGACCTGCAACAGTCAAGAGTGAAAATTCTCCTCCATCTTTAGCATCTCCTCCACCTGTACCAGTTACCACTCGACCCACTTCCCTATTGACCAGTCGCCAAGCTAGTAGTAACAGTAACAGTGGAAGTCCAGTGGTTGCACCTCCCCGTCCCACTACAACACCTCCCCGTCCTATTACTTCACCTCCTGCACCTACTAGTATGACTAATTCACCACCCGTTCCTACCCGCTTAAATAATATGACTATCTCTACTGATTCAAAGAATTCTAGTCATAAAAGAACTCCATCTATCCCCTTAGTTTCACCTGATTTACCACCAATGTCACCTGGATTTGAGCGACCCACTCGTACATTGCCAACTAGACCTACATCTGTTAATGATACCTCTCCTACTGATAAACCCGGTCCTCATCACCTTGCAAAACCACCAAAGGTTAACTTTGGAAACAAATCAACACCATTAAATCGTAAGTAGAAAAAAAATAGTCAAGTAGTTATTATACGTATCATCTATTTAACCGTTATTTATACGTAAATATAGCTACTGCACCTCCTCGCCATAATACCTCTACAACTATCACTTCGCTCAATGTAATTCCTTCAACCATCCCAGAAAAAAAGCCCGAAAATCCTCCTACTGCGCCTAAACGATCAATGCCGCCTGTGCCTGAAACAGAAGATGGTTTGGACCCAAAGATTCAGAAATTAATCCAAATGCAAATTGAAAAGGTTCGCAAAGAATTTGAACTTCAATTACAACAAGAGAGACTTGAAAGAATGAAGCTGGAAATGGAAATCCAAGAATTAAAAAATCAGTTACAATGATTTAAAAGAAGAAAAAATACAACTTTGTACGAATAATATGTCTTAAAAAAAAGAAAATGGAAAAAATATAACACAAACGAGGTTAATAATTCATTCATTCATTCACTTTCCTCGGGATTAATAAAGAATAATGGGTCTAAAGTATATATAAAATCCATAGCCCTCCACCTTTTTATTTTTTACTTTTTTAACTAAAAACAAAGAAAATAAGTCCCCAGCACTATGAAGCTTTTTTATTTACTGCTCTTTTTCTTGTTGTCACTGGTGAGCTGTCAAAGAAGTGATGGTCGTGCAATTATCTACGGTAAAATCCAGCCAGATGATGAACTACTTCTGAACAAGACAGTATCCAAAGAGGGCCATTTCTTACGTACACAATCAGACGATTATGAATTCACTTCGCCCAACCAAGAAATAATTCATGCCATTCGTCTCACTGATCAAAACAAGAAGGGTAAGCGTGGTTATGCGAATATTATCACGGGAGGTGTCGGTTTTCCTCAGGTTCAGCTTCATGTACGAAGTCTAAGAAGTCAAGGTTATAATTTCACTGTTGAAATCTTTGGAAATTAAATTAGTCTATAATAAAACTTTTTTACTCAAAACGGTACAATAAAAAAAAAACATATACATGTATTTATTTATATTTATTACAATGGTCACCATTATCGTTAAAATGTATTTTTATTAATTAATAAGGTTGGGGTGGTAGAACTGGTGAATAAGTAGGAGGTGGAGGTAATAAAGTCACTATAGGATGACCATGTTCCTTCGGATATTGTATTTCAAAAAAATGATCATCGGGTAATTGAAACTGTTGTTCGGCCTGATAGATTTCTTGTCTTCTTCTATTTCTAGCCTCAAGCACATACCTTTCGAGTGAATCTATATGAGCCGCTTCCTTTTGGTTAAATTTGAACACACAAAAAGATACAGCTATATAGACGATCAGTGGCAACCACAGTGCATGTGCAGCTTTAGGCAACGATGGTATAAACACTGAGATGGCCCCTAGAAAAACAAAAACCAGAATCCAGAATGCCATCAGGATACCTTTAAATTGTCCTAAACAGCATATTTTGAAAGCATCGCCCATCTTAAATTTTGTGGCTGTTGATTCAGTATCATTATTGTCTTCGATATCACTAAAAAACAATCGATTAAAATAATCGTTACGTTGTCTCTGTCGATAGTAATATTCTCCTAGCTGCTGCAGTACTTGAAGATCTCTTTGGTGCTGGAGCTGACGCTCGGAATCCGAGTGAGGGAGATAGGATGGTGGCCGAGACAAGCTCACATTATAACTGTTATTGTTATTACGGATATTACTATTATTGCTATCTTCACTATCATCATTGCTATTAGCATTAGCTGGTGTTACATGTTCTACGAATGGTATTGATGGTGAACTTGTCTGCACATCACTCATGAACAATTTCTTTTAAAAAATAATAATGAAAATGTTTAATTTTGCAAGTAGAAATAATAGAAGCAAAAAAAAATATGTTAATAAAAGAAAGAGGGGTTGTTAAATAAATAAACACTATATAAAAGGCAAGATAGTAAAAAAGAAGGAAAGAAACAAAAACGAGAAAAAATTTTTTATAACTTTCTTTTTTTTTCGCTCAACTGATTTTAAAAACATTGTTTCGTTTCTTTTTTTGGAGTGCTTTTTAGCAACCTGTATTAAATTAAATGTTAGTAGTGCTGCGTCCTGACTATACGATATCCTGATCTGCATGATTTCACTTGGTGGAACCACAAATTCAAGCAGCTCTTTTTCAAAAGAGGGATAAGCATGGCCCAATTTACTCGAACTATCTCATCACAATTTCGTAGAGATAACCAAGTGTCAAATAAATACATATTCTACCTATCACGATTATAAGATATAACACTACCTATGATACTTTTTTTTTATACCTGGTTTGGTAATGGAAGAATTGAAACGACCTTTATGAGAAATACACTACACCCGTCTAGTATCGACAAAAAGCTGCCAGTATTAAAATTATGCCCATCTTTCTGTTACTGGTCATATGAGTTTTGGATAGGAATATGGCTTGATGGTGTGTGGCGTGCATGGAGTGATATTGCTATTGTGTCCACATCCCCAAACGCAACAATTGTGCTACTTGGTACATTGACAAACGCCTGGAACAATTCAGAGTCGGAATCAATGTAATTCAATTTGATAAAATAAATATTCCTTTCTATTTCAGATAAGTTTTCTCTTTTTAATTAGTTCCTGTTCACTTCTATGATGTATATAAAATATATCAATTTAAACCAATATCAAGCTTGCTTAATCGCTTATATGAGAGAATCATACTGTATTTTTCAAGAAATTGAGAAAAAATTACAAATTAATGAGAAATAAAAAATAATTAATGAGAAAAAAACACTATATCAAATAACCGCGTTCTAAAAGGGAACCCAATACACTTATAAACACCTTTCTATTTCTGAATACAACCAAATCGTTTTTTATTTGTGCCTCTTCTGTGGGACAAGTCACTACTGTACCAAGACATTTTTTGAGTTGGTGCACTCACACATATGTCCCTAAGGTTACATAAATATCCCCCAGCCTGTTTTTTTTTCCCCTTTTTTACAGATTCTGCATAAAGCAGTTAGTCTTGTGCTGCTTCCTTTAAAAAGCCACTGGCAGTAATAACAATGGGATAAAGAGGCTTAGCACCCCTTAAAACTGAGACAGAAATCACTGGCTCTGAAGAAACAGTCGATCGAATACTTGGATTAGACAACTTACAGTCAGGCCCTGTCGCTGCTACTGACATTGTGGTTATTAGGATTAAAATAAGATTTAAAGTTGATCTCCTTTAAATTTAGTCACATGTGCTGCATTGTTTATTTATTAACCATTTTACCTTAGTCGTTACTTCCTTTCCTGACCTTGGTCTGATTGTAGTATTGCATCGAACACTGGCGTTTGAAATGGATCAGTCTCTGCTTCTGTGTTTTGCTTTAGTTTATAATAGTTGGCTGAACTATGCTAGAGAATTAACTATACACTTGGTACTAACTTTTGTTTAATTTCAGGAAAGAATCGAGAATTTTTCAGATTTCTCCAGTAAGTATACAAAATATTGATTGAATGGAGTGATAAGTGGCTGAACTAATAATTACATAAAATAGGTTACTGCTGTAGCTGCTCCCAGTCAAGAAACAAGTTCCTCCACAATAGGTAATATGGCATAAAAAGTTACAGAAGATCTGGAAGACTTTACCTATCATGAGTAAGTTTATTAAAGCTTAAATCAACTTTGCTTGTTAAAGTGATAAATATCCCTCTCAGTACAAGTATAATGAGAGAGCTTCTTCGTTCGCATCCACCTGAAATGACCGAACCTTTTGGCCTCGTCCTTCATTCGGACTTAAACTTTGCCGAAGTTCTTTGCACTTATTTGTAAGTTGCTCATTTTGGCAATACCTACAAGTAACAGGAAACTAACTTTATCAATAATCACAGCATCAACCTAATGGATAGCCCAAGAAACACAATGCTACAACAGTAATTAAAAAGAAAGCGGACTGTGAAAGTGTAAGGAACAAGCACCATACAGCCTTTCTCACTATTAAAAAATAAAGAAAAAAATGAACAAATTAAGGTTTACGCTATTACTATTTTTTTGGCTTAAATTTGCACATTGATTTTGCGCATTTACGTATGCTTTGTATTATAAATTAATACATGTGCGCAAATTTAAACTGAAAAATAGGTATAGAAGAAATACACCATATATACAGAAATATTTGTTACGGTAAACAAAAAATAGGATAAAAAAAATAGTAATCTACTCCTTATAAAAGCACATTGAATTACCAATTCAATCCTATACACTTTTTTTTTGGGAAAAACAAAAACATAATACTCATCTTAGATCAATAACCTTACATCTTGTATTTTCTTTTATTTCTTTATTTTTTGATTTCTTGTTTAACTCATCGTTGTATTTATATTAGAACAGCCACAGAAAGATTGTCATCAGAAGAGCGTATCAGAAGACGTTGTGAAAGACAAAGAAAATATAGAAGTCTAACTGATGCTGGGGACAGAATAATTAACTGAGAGCTGCGAATAGAGCTACACAATAAGCTAAATACATTGAAGAGAATCACATTATATAATTAAATGATACTGGTTGATATATTGAAATAACATAGTTTTTATAGACTTTATATTGATTAACATCACATATACTATTGACTTAAGGAGAGTGACTGATAAGCGCGAGAAAGGGGGAAAGCGACATTAATATGCTTACAATAAGCAATATATGTCTTTCCATAGCAACTACAATTTATTATCTTTATTCATTAGCCATCAAAAATACAAATTTAAATTTTCCCGAGCTTTATTTATGATTATATGAAAGGGTGTGCTTCAAAAAACACTTAAGAGCAGCCTATTACAGCGAAAACACGTCAAATCAAGTCACATTTAGTGTTATTTTGAGTTTTTTTTTTCCCTTTCATTTTCCTTCTTTTTTCCAAAACAACAAAGTTTAAAAAAAATGACAGACGCAGCCAAGTTATTTACACCAATTCCAAACCATTTTGGTGTAAAAGAAGAGGCCAAACCAGCAGGTTGCATATGGAACCCTTTGTCTTGGCCCAGTTTGTTCAGCTATCACAAGAACAAGCTCAGCTTGCCC
>VCJE01001138.1:38246-48577 GCA_024140265.1 Backusella liffmaniae | reverse complement strand
GATTTCACACACCAGAGTATGATACCATCTTATCCAAGAGTGGATTGGTCAATTATCTGGGATAAAAAAGAAAAACGCCCAAGCACTTCCAAGTTTGATTTCAAAACCTGTTATTATGAGCAGCTTCTTTCATAAAGGAGCAGTGGAAAGGCGCAATAATCAATAAAGAAAATTTTAAAAATAATAATAATATGTAATGTTGATGTAAAGGAGGCGGAAGCCGAAAAAGCTTCATTAGATGCATAATCTTCTGAATAACCTGTTTTTTTTTTCTTCTTTTATCATGCCTTTTCTCTCCCTTTTCGCATTAATTTGAAAATATTTCTCAAAAATTTGAAAAACTGTTCTCATTTTCTTGAAAAAGACAGTAATAAAAGTTATATCTATCACTGCCATTGAATCATAGAAAGCAATCATTAGGTAGGTTTTAGTGACATTAACAGATATATTATAATGATACAACAGTAACAGTTGGAGTTTAACTTTTAAATACATGTTTTATTTAATAAAGAAAGCGATTTCCTTTTTGCATTTCCATGATTCTATTTACACAGTCTATTAAACTAGTTGCAGTGATATCGGGTTTAACATTATCATAAAGCTCGAGTGGAAATAGATTCTTATTGTTTATATTTAAAAACACCGTTTTAAGTGATATGTTTTTGGCACTCGCAATTTCCCATGAATACGATGAGATCAAATAAAAGCTCTAAAAACAAGAATATGGGTTGGTAACTCGAAACAAGACACTTTTCCCTTTCTTTTCCCTTACTTCAATACGCTTTGTACGATGCACTGCCAATCTCATCAATTCCGAGTATATTTTGGGATGCGGTTTTGCCAGCCTTAATTGGTCACAACAAAGCAAATTATCGCCCACATAATGCAACAATTGCATTCGATCCAATAGATGCATAGTATCGTCCAATCCACTATTGGAAAGTATCCAAATATCCCAACCCTCTCTTTTTAGTATTTCCATCACTTTGACGACATCGATAAAAGGCTCTACTTGATCATTGAACACCTGCATGATCATGTCCATTTCTTGGTTGCTAGGTTCCACAAGGCCATTGCATAACCGTGGTAACGTATATCGCAACACCTTTAGCAACGGTTGGTATTTACCAGACTGCGATATCGCAATATATTCTAAAAGCGCTGTTCTGTACCAATTGGAAAAGAAAGGTCCAGCTTTTAATAATGTCCCTGTTGCCGACTTGTTGAACACTTGCTCTAGTATTTGAATCACCTTTTCATAATTGCAAAGTGTGCCTGTTTTGTTTTTCTTCATTCAATAAACAGTCTTCAACTAGTTTTTTTTTTTTTTACGTGTTAATAAATCACCTTGTAAATCAAAAGCAACAAAAGGCATTTCTCTCTATAAAATAAACTTAATAAGTGAAAAGAAAAAGAAAAAAGGAATGATGTTAAAAAATGCTACACATAAATCTTAGATCATCACATGTCGCATCATAGTATCAAATTTAAACCCAATTCTACCGTTTGGGTCCTGATGTTTACATGTCAAATGTGGAAGAGGCACGTTATTGTTTATTCTTCTTTCAATTTTACAAGCCATTTATCATATAAAATGATGTGAATAGAGAAAACTCTTCTTTTCCTTTGAAAAACATGTACAATAACTCGTACTTAAAAATACTCTCCAACTATAAAACTGAATCAATAAAAAAGAGTAGAAAATAATATATGTATGCTCATGAAACATATGCACACGTTGTGTGTTTATTTATTTATTTAATTTATCTATTGATTGGAATTTACATTTATCATTATTCAAAAGAGAGTCCCAGCCTCTCTGAAAGCATCACCACCGACTTGATTACTTCTTAATCACTGCCCATTTCTTCACAGCACCTGTAACGTAACTCTGTATTTTGCAGTCCTGTTCCTTGGCAGTGACAGTCTCTGGAATGGCATCACGCAAGTCCTGATAAGCAGAATATTGAAGCACAAAGAAATCAATCTGACATTCATCCAAGCTCCATCCCTCGTCATCTACACGAACACAGCCATTGTGCTTCTTTCCATCAGGCAACTTTAGTCCATCCATTTCCTTGATATAAAGTGTTGTTCCTCGTTCCAAATCATTAGAGGCTACGCTCACCCACGGCTCAAGACTTGCATCTTCTGAGGACCCTAAACCATAAGGGTCTTTGGAACGGTCCAACTTGATAAAGACGTCATTGTCACTTCCCAAGTTCACCATCACACCAGACTTGAGCAAACCACTGCCCTCCATTTGGAATTTATCATATGTGGTTTCGGATACCTTGGCAATGGTCTTTCCATCCTCGTCGACAAGCTCCTTGTTTTTGCTTCCAGAAAGTGTGACCGTGTCTCCATCATTGGTCATGTCTTTATCGCCTTCTTTGGGAATCCAGTACTGCGTGAGTGTGGCTTCGGAAAAACAACTTGCCATTCGCTTTTCTCGGAGTGGAATGCTAGACACAATGCTGGTAGTTAAAAGTGTGGTAACAATGGTGGTATAAATAAGTGTCAACTTCATTTCTTATATGGGAATAGATGGAAAGAGGCCCGCTCGAAATTAGAAATGGATAGGTTGTAAAGGGGAAAAAAACCAATTCATCTTGATCTAGTATTTATACTAAAACATAATTAAGGTTATTCATCTCTCTCTTTCTCGTTCTCTTTCTCAAATGAAAAAAAAATCAATTCTTGATGTAATTAAGCACATCTTCTTGGCTTTATGCTTTATCGTATTCGTGGAATTTTAATAGCCGCATTAAATGTGCCTTGTTTTCTTTAATTACGATGTGACTATCAACCTATTAAGTATGCTACTCCCTCTCTTGTTTTTGGTTAATGATGTCTGTTGTACAAAATAAAAAGGGGGTTGTGTCATCCTTTCTTTCTTTTTATTTGTTACTCTTCAATTTAGCAAGTTAAATCAATACAACAAGACCCCATCCTACTAAAGAAAATCAAAAATATCAAAGAAAATCAAACTCATTCTATTCTACCCTTTCTTATTTAAAGCAAAATCAATCATGCCTATCATTACTTTCTTTCTATTTTCCAATACATGGTTATCTTGACATCAAAAACGTAAATTGGATTTTTTGCCCGCAAAGTTAAGCCATTAACAGAAAATGAATCACTTTCTGGTTTTTAAAAGGCCCAATAAGCCCTGTGTGTTCCTGAATTTCTGTCCTGTTTTCAAAAGTACTAGAAAACGATTCTTTAGTTTACTAACACTCAAACCAATTAAAAAAACTATGGGATAGAACAAGTAAAAGTGGAAACCATGCCTTGGTGTATATAAAATTGAGCCATTTCATTATTTCTAATGGAGAAAAAACATGCACCTCTTTTCAAAATGCCTGTTTCTCAAAGTGGCAAGTATTTAAATACAGTATTTGAGTGTTTTTTGTGTGTGTATGAATGCTCCTGACAGAATTACTAAAAAAGGTCTAATTTCTAGTGATAATAATGCATAAAGTGGTGCTGGTGGTAACGATCGTAAAACTTGTGATGGAACATACAGGAACATATTGATAAAAAGCAAATTGGAAAGTATTTCCGTGTAATAGATTAATCTACATTTGAGCTCATACTATAACCGATATACATGTTATTCCTAAAACTTAAAGCCCCCAAACAAACTGAAAGCTATTTTTTTCACAAGAAAAGAAATGGAGCTTCGGAACGAGACTATAAGCTTCCGAGTTGCAACTCCCCGCACTAAACAGATCTAACTTGAAAATGAATGGCAGAAAATTTCCGTCTTTATTGTTAAAACCATCTAAACAAATATAGTAAAACACCCTTTGATGGTGGAAAGGAGCATTCTTTTTTTTTTTAGATCGTCATTTCTTATTTTCGGGTCAGATGATCATTCTTTTGATTGGGAAAGTTGGGTTAATTGCTATTTCTCATATTTCTATATGCAATTTACCGAGAGGGTTAATTTGTGCAATTCCGTCCCTTTTTTTTTGATGTACAAAAAAGAAAAAGTATTGGACAAGAGGTAGGACACATAAAGTTAAATACGTAAATGTTGTAATTGTGTTGTTACCAAAAGTAGTCAGGAATAAATTTATGGTCTTCTATCCTTTTTGGGGGTTTAGTCGAACGAACTGGCTAATAAATGTGTCAAGATATGAGTATTTTGACTGAGCCCATTGGTAGACATAAAAAAAAAGTGATATCATAAACCACGGTAAGGCAGGTTATGACAAAAAGTTTTGCTTGTGAAGTTAATGCCAACACATCTTGCGATTGGTCAAGTTTTCTAATAATAAAATTCATATGTTGGAAAGATTTAATAATTGAGGCAAAAAAAGTAAATACCATCAATTATCAACTCGGCATGCCATCCAGACAGATAATATCGCTGTTGATTTGTCCACTTTCTTCCATTTATATCCCCTTTTTTTCAATAAAAGTAACAGGAAAATAAATGGTCCTTAAAGTAGTTGACGGTCTCTCAAAATTTTATCGAGGTTCCTGATCCAATGAACCTTTTTCACTCATTTGATTAAACATTATAAATATCTAAATGACCAAGTTTGCTTCCAGCACTTGTCACTATTATTCACCAATGGGATACTTATATTACAAACCTTTGATATAGTACAACATTCTTACAATGGTGATTCAAGTTAATCTAAAAAAAATCGTTGAAAAATAAGATAAATAATTTATTGTTGGTTTGTAATAAATAGAATATGCTGATTAATGAAAGGGGGATGGTTGTTTGTATGGCTCATTTTTTTTGTTCTTTTTACTTCGCAAGAGCTTGCTTTTTCTTTGCTCTCTCCTGGTTGGTATCCCATGACTTTAATAGAATTAACAGCACTACGTAACTCAACACCATTCCTGTCAATGATATAGTGCCATTTAATAAAAACATTGAATCAACGTCATTTCTCCTTAAACAAAGCATGGTATCATGATTGGAAGCCATAAACAAAATGGCGCCACAAGTCAACAAGAATACACCTAAAATTTCGCTAAGAGGACGGGTGGGTACTTTTGTTTTTGGAGGATCTCTAAGCATGCTGATATAAGTAACCATGCGACAAATAGCAGCAGTAGAAATTAACAGACCCCAAAGATAATGAACGCGGCTAGAGTATAAGGTATCCTGATGGTGGTTTCCCGTCAAAATCCAGTCATAAAAATAGTAAGAGCTGGGATAGAGTTAAAGTTGATGATGTTTTCATCTTCATTCCCACTGAGAGGACTAGGTGTTGTTTCATATTGAAGTTCAGGTAGTTCATTTTTAATCACTCTGCGAACAGTACGACTTTCAACATAAATACCTAATACACCTGCCCACCAAAACCTATATTCGCGTGTGTCTGATAAAAAAATAAAGGCACTTTGATAGTAAACTAGAAACAAAAAAAAAAGACAATAAAAAGGCCTTATTGAGACTTTATATATGCTATTTTTAAAGGTCAGTTAAACAATAGCGCGACTTTGACTTTTCACAAAAACATTAACATTTCATGAAAGAAAAAATAACCAAGAAAGAAGCCATGTAAACTTTTTTTTTTGCCAGCATACGCTTATCTACTACTTGTATCTATGTTCACATTTAAACTCTTTAATCATTTATATCTCTGTTTTCACAACGTATATGACCAGCTTGTGTCTCAGCTAAACGCTTCCACTTCACCCAGTTATTAATATATCAATTTCTGGTATATTGTACCTTATTACCAACGATTAGAACAAAAATTTTGCATAAATAGAAAAATAGAATTAAGACTTTCATGAATTATACCACTCATAAAATATAGCGGAATGGTGAATTTATATATGTAGGATGCGCATTTTTTATTTGTATTCATGTGTATAAAGTCATAAATCCAATCAAAGAGATGAAAAGATAAGTATAATGGAGGTATATACTTAGTTTTATTTCAGTAGATTTTTCACAATATTTTTATACTTGCAGAAACGTTTTACATCATCTATCCCCTGGTATTTGATGATCAAACCCTAGATGACCAGGACCTATTTAAACATCTTTTGTTCTCTTGGGATCAGTTTATTTTCTATTCATGGCCTTAATATTCTACCGATCGATCTTACCACGTTTTCTAAACGTACAAAAAAAAATCGAGAGGCTATGAAAATTTTAAACACAAATCCCTTGTTTAGATATTCTAGGTCTTTTGACTGTTTTTTTTTTATTGAGTGTTGATGTGTGTTCTAAATTTAATCATTCATAATTAGGATGCCCCCCTCTTTTTTTATCTCACTTATTAACATTTAAACAACTTTTGAATATTATATTTATTAATTTTATTATATTAAAAAAAGAAGGTTGATATCATATCTTAAAATTTTCGAAATCCATTTGTTTCTGCTGATAAAATTTGAACTTTGCGCCCTGGACAGATATGCAAAGTTCAATTCGATCTCTATTTAATGTTATAAACAAAAAAAAAAATACATTCAATGCGCCATATCTTTATTGACGGTTCTCATGGTGCAGAGGAACCGAATATTAACAGTTTTCTTTTCATTAAGTGCTAAAGACGTGAGATCTATAATAAATAATTAACTTAGAGCAATACGTTAATACATTCTCACTGTTCTATAATTTTGTTCTTGTTTCCCATAAATAGACGTGTATTTTTTTTTTACATTCAACCATCAACCGCAAATAGTTGTCATTGACTTTGAGTAAAGTTTAATCTTATATTATTTCTAAATCTGTTATTTTCATACACCGAAAACATACACGCATATAAACTCACATTATGTTTACGCCACTCTCTTCTTTTTGCTTAATAGCTGGTCTATTCGAAAAAAAAAATCATGGCTCGTCGCATTTTATGTTATCATATTGTCTTATTCGACAATACAATTAGTGAGGAATAAATTGCCTCTCTTGGTATTCCTCTACTTAAATCACTGACATTAAAACTGTATGGATTATGAGTATAGTCTTCAGATATACTAAATAAAGGTATTTAAAGTTGTTATTTTTTAATGAACATGTTGTAATTCAGAGGGTACTCTATTGTCTCCCCTTTATAGCACCAACATAAAAAGTGCATTTTCTATAAAAAAAAAGACCTCCCTTCCAATGAAGCATGAAAAATTTTCGTGGGAATTTAAATGCTTTTATTTAGTTTCCAAGCCTATTGTAATATAAATATATGAATATAGTCTGGTGTATCTAGTTCAAAAATTTTGATGCTGCTTCCATAATTTCTTGTATTGCTATTCAATATGTATTCTCTTCATTGAGATCTGTATCATGTGTACCGATAGATCATCATTATTCCTGCAGGAATTCCATGTTTGTTTTGAATTTCCGAATTCAGATTTCACCAATCACATGATATGCTTCAGCCATACAAACAAACAATTTTACTTTTTTTGCGTAAGAATTATTTCATTAGCTACTAAGCATCTTTCTTTCGCTTTATTTTTTTTTCAGCTTACACATTAATGATACCACAAAAGTTTCCTGCAGAGCTACTGATCCAAATATCAGAATACCTCACTCCACAAGAGAAAAGGGTGGGTCTCGCCATATGCCGCGACTGGTACGAGGTGTTTTTATATACGCTTTATCGTGACATACATATTATTAATCAGCGTCAGTTGAACCATCTCTGCAAAACGTTAAGAAGAAAAAACCACTACCATTCGATCCCTTATGGTTACCTCGTAAAACGGCTTTCTTTAAGAAATACTTCTGATCCATATTTAGCAAAGTCACGGGAAAAATTTCTCATGCCAAACGACTTGTTCGAACAGTTGCCCACCGTTTGCCCCTATCTTGAGCTCCTTGATTTTGATCCAGAATCATGGAAGTATATAAAGTATAACGTATCAGTATATAATTGGAAAAACATGAACCAGCTCCCTACACTTGAATGTTTGGGCGTAGTATTCCCAATTCTGAATCTTATAGGACAAGGATTGACCCATTTAACTATTTTGAGTAGCATGATTATTGACGTCTCTACACATAGAAGAATATCGCTCTTATTGAAAACTGTACCAAATCTCCGTTCATTTGCCATCAAAAACAGCTTGAATAACCCCGGACCAAAACTGACAATCACCTTTGAGGATGTTGAAGCAATCCATAGTCTCTTACCAAACCTGGAAGAACTCGAACTCAGCGGCGACAGCATGCAAATGCCTCTTGATTTTAATAAAACAACAATGGATCAAATTTCTGCTGTTCCTACATGCACTCGAATGCGTCATGTCCATATGAATACCTTCTTTACATCAGCAATGTGGCTTTTTTACGTGGCACATAAATACCCCTATATGAAGGAACTTATTCTCGGTGTACACTTTGATGCTGACGATACAGTTACGTATAACCATACCGAATTCTATACCACACTGGTTCAAAAATGTAAACAGTTGCTGCACCTTCAACTAAATTGCACAAATATTCATGACTGGATGAATCCCCATTTTTTTGAGGCCCTTAGACAAACTTGTGTTCAAAAAATCCAGCCTGTTGTACAATCCAACAATTATGTAAATAGCGACTCGGAATTTGATGTAGCACTGCAATACGGTGGAAGACTAATCACGGCACTTGAGATTGCACAATGGAGACTAGATAAGTCGCTTCCGGTTACCGTTTCTTTGTTGAAGAAACTATTGTATTTGAGTTATTTAGAGCTCAAGTGTGATTCCTATAATGATGAATACGAGATGAATGATTTATTGGACTCATGCCCAATGCTCGAAACGTTAATATTAGAATGGGGAACATTGTGTATTACCGATAACACATCGTCAAATAGTTGCCGCCACCCATTATCTAACATAAGGATCACTTACATTGCATTTGATATCGCTTTTTTTACGACACTTGCAACATACTGTCCATCGTTATCGAAAATCACCATTTCCAGATGCAAACAACTGTATAGCCCTAATAGTACATCCTCCCAATCGATAATAAAGCTCGATATGCCTATGTTGTCACTTGATTATGTTTTGATTAATGGTATACGGCTGGATTCCTCAAATGCGTCTGCATTTTATCATGGATTATCAAGTTATGTACGAATCATGTCTGTGGAAGAAACAAGGCCTCATTCAAAGGAAGAGTGGTATCACCACATTGGATACAAGGAAAATGACCGAAAAAATCCTCGACTCGAATGCTTAAAGGCTGAAGAACAAAATGCCATCCGTGATTATTTTAAAAAGAGGGAGAATTTGGAACTGGCACACGATAGAGATGATCATCTGGATGTGTTTGGTAAACAAGTAAAAGATAATATTTTGAAAACCAATGCAATGTTCGGTTATGTCCAACTACGGTGTAAATCTTTGGAAAACTTTGTTTTGGATGGAAACATCAACTGTATGTTTTTTTTCACCTAAAATAAAATAGACGAACATAATCATCAAATCAGCATAGCGCAAAGCAAACCCATACAACCGATTCTAAATATGCTTTTCTATATAGTCTAGCCAAGGCAGAGATATAATATATAGTAAATCCGATTCCATTACCAAAGATCCCCTATTCTATCCATTTGCTATTGCTGTAACCAAAAAATTAAATTAACAAATTAATAAATAAATAAATAACGAAAGAAAAAATAGATTTATTTACATTAATTAAAAATTAGATGATCAACATCTAATTAAGAAGAAGAGTGAAGAATGGGTATGGTATGTACATTATAATTCAAAAAACTGGGTACGGCATTTATCCGACTTTTTTATATTGCGGTGACTTATATGAGAATCACAATATATCCTTCCCTCAAATACATAGTAGTTTCCCTCAAGCTTATTTTGGCATACCTAATTATTAAAGTATTAGTGTTGTTGGAACGTAAAATATCTGCAAACACCTACCTCGCAAGTAAAGCAATTGGGATGAAATCTCCAGCCTTCGGATGTATGGGCACAAAGACCCTCAATAGGATCATGGCACATACGACACAAAGTGTTATTTAAGTAATGATAATGTTGCTTGCAATAAGGCAAATTTTCGTATACATAGAATGTATTATTAGGAAAACGTACTTTACAAATCTAAGCTAAATTTTAGTTTTGAAAGAACTGTTTAAAGTTGAACTCAATTACCTGACAGCAAAAACAGTCAATATGCCATTTCCCATCGAGCTTTCCGTCCATTGCCGAAATAGCCTCTTTTTCTACAGGTTGGTAGCATGATCTACATTTTGGTAAAACTAATGCTGTAAAATCTTTACAACAATAAATTTCGTCTCTGTATGTTTTGTAGCTATCCTTGTTGGTTGTGTCAACTGGTACTTTGCAATGAGAGCATGGCTCGTTCGGACTTTTATTGGACTTTTTAATAGGAG
>VCJE01001138.1:25952-38233 GCA_024140265.1 Backusella liffmaniae | reverse complement strand
TTATTAGTTTTTTTTTTTTATAAAAAAAAAAGAGAAGGTTCTAATAATATCATCCTTACATTTTAGCTCTATTCTTCATTACATGATAATCCCTTTTACAATATATTTCATCATTATATTTTAAGAACTCATTATTATCTAGCGGAGTTCTGCACAACTTGCAGTAAACACAACCAGCATGATATGTACATCCTTCTATGTCTTTAAAAATCCCGCCGGGTGGTATAAGCATCTTACAGATGTAGCACTCCGTTTTGCTGTAATCTTTACTATGTGAAAGATATCCTTCGAGATCATCATCTCCAACTATTCCCTGGAGTTTCATATTTTCAACTAGGTTACTAACCATACCCTCAATACCATCGTCATATTTGTCACTAGATTCTAACACAAAAAAAAGTCAAGTCAGTGATGAACTTTGTATATTCTGTACAGAAACTAACTCGGCTTAACATTTTTTCGTTGCCTTGATGTATTTTTTGAAAAGAAATTAATATCTAAATAAATAATGTGTATATGAGTATAAAATATAACGAATTCTAGGATCAAATACTCGGTGTATTGATAATCGGGTACCTACCATCTTTGAGTTTAATTGATTTTTCACGGCTAATTGGTCGACTTGTTTGAAGAAAGTAATCTTCAGATTGGAACGATCTAAAGTCCGCTAATGAGCTCGAGCCCTCAGTTATTTTTATTATTGTTTACCTACCTTGGAGTTAAGGGGCTATTTGTACTACTGAATGAGTTTGTAGGTGTATAAGGACTGGGAAACTCCTGTAAGTTAGGAAAACTTACTGGTGCAGGGCAAGTGCTGTTTTTTGCTCGTGCACTGAGGGTGCTGCTTCTATCTAGTTCGGAATACATTGGGTTGTGGTGGCTGATACTAGGATTTTTGTTAAGATTGGTTTCAGTACTATTTCGACCGTCTTTTATTTTCTGAATAATCCGACGCATACTGCTGAATCCATTTGTTCTCTCTCTTGAACGTCTTTGCGCTGAATTTGTAAGAGGTGGGAATATATCTCCATTGTTTTCACTAGTAGTAGATGATATATCTTTAAATATAACAAAAAGATAGAGATATCAGTTTGATCCTTATCTAAAAAAGAGAGAGAAGTAAAAAAGAGTATTTTAGATAAGTAAATATAGCCTTAATTTTATTCCACTATTGGGTGTTACCTACTTTATTTTCTGTGTGGAAATATTTTGCGCTCGGTTCAGTTTCCTTACCTTTTAAAGTAGGTTCAACTGGTACACACCTATGTTCATCTAAACACCGTACGTCAATGTACAAACTACATTGAGAGCATTTTATGGTAGGAAGAGCTGGCGTTTCTACTGCTCTTAGTCTAATCATTCTAAAAATTGTTAAGAAAAGAGGAATCGATGAAGCCAAGATAGACATCTTAATGAAATATATTATTGTTCGGGGGAGTTTTTATTTCCGGTAATAACTTGGCCAATCAAAGAAGGCGTTGAAACTCTCCAAGCCACGAACTGTTTCTAAACTTCAATGTCTTATTGACATTTAATTAGACTTTAATAGTAATAGAGTAATCTAGAGAGATACAGTCTGTATGGTGTACTATGGTGGTTACAAAAAAATCAAACTGGGGGTTTCTAAATTGATATTGGTGCTTTAAAAAATTTAAGTGATGTCCCTCAGATTTCTTCGGTGACGTCCCTTAAACCCTCCGTTCTTAAAAACCTCAATTTGATTTTTTGTAGCCACCATAGTCCACCATACCGAGTGTATTCTAAGATAAAACAAGTCAAAGAAAAAGTTAAAAGTTGTACGACTTTCAAAATCAGCATAAAGATAAAATATTTTCACGTATTGTTGACTTTAAAGGAATGTATAAATATGATATTTGACAACGATTTGAATATTCTATGTCAATCAAGGTTCTTATGCCTGTATTTCTTTATGATAACATTTTTATTTTGTAGATAATAGTTGCAAAAAAATGGAGCTGAGAGGCTAGAGTGCCAAGGGGCTATTTTAAGTCACTGCATCGCGCAAATCACTCCTAGTGCTCGAATCATTGGGTGGACAGGGTTGACCTAAAGGAATGTATGAAATTGATAATATATAGAGAGATTTATAGTATAATTACATACCTATGTGTACACCTTCATCGCTAGAATATAAAAGTAAGTAATGGTACCATGCTTTGGAAATGTACCTCCTTTCATATTAGCAGCATTTACATACCTTTTTTCATCAAGAGCAAGAGCATGAGTGTTAACAAGAGCAAAGGCCCAAAGTGGGGCACTCCAAACGCACCTAAAAATATCGTGTTATTATTACCTTTGCCTTTATCTTTCGTTCCATTATAGAATAATTATTACAAACCTTCACTGATGGAGTTGAATCAAGCATCTTGCCGCTCTAACTAATTTTTCTAACTTTATTCGCTGTAGTCTATAATTTTAAAAGCTAGTAAACATAAACTCTGAACAATTGGTAAGTTGACTCATCTTACTTTAACATAAACATTTCCAATCTACCTTATCCATAGTGCTGTGAATAGTGGCCAAAAAGTCCAATTATCAAGAGATTGTTTACACCGTCATTCACTTCAATAGACAATACCTTGTTGAAGATTCATCATCGATGTACTTTAAATTGCTCGATGATGAAGAATCACTTACTGGTCTTGAGACTTCACTTTTAAAAGGTGATCGTGAGATTGGACGAGCTGACAAGAGATTGTATTTCAACTTTTATATAGAAATGTGGTGTACATAAAGCAAGGATTTGTCATAGGAGAAATAAAAAACCAGCACAAAAATTGGAAGGAGAAAACACAGAATGCTTTGCGTATTTATCTTAACCATCCTTTTTTTGTTTCATTTGTGAAATCTGCTCATTTTAATTATCAATAGAACTACCAAGGGCTTACCATTATAACATTATTTCAATCATTTCCTACCATCTCCCGCGGTCTGTCTACCATTTTTCAGCTAACCATGATGGCAAATTTCCCTGAGTTTAATTAACATTTTACAATAGCACAAACCACTCTTCATAACCACATTCTGAAATGAATATTTGCGCCGAATATTATTAAAATAAAAACTCAATGTTACTCCAAAAAGAAAGAGATACTATCACAAAGGTAGATACATTTATTTGAATTTTTATTAACTCGTATCAATTGGAGTAGTAGCTTGATAAGCTATCAGTAGAATGTAAACTATGCTTAAGCGGTTATTATTATTAAATAGTACACTTTCATGACAGTTCAATCTTACGATGTACTTTTACACAAATGTAAGTGTATATAAGAAAGGTGCATCTATATTAGCATGGAGATTGTCGGACCTATCCATTAATCAATTGGTTTGGTGTTTTTTCCTTTTTTTAAAAATAAGATTTACCTATGAGATGTGTTCCCTGGGACAACCCCACAAATTTCCCACGATCATTCTGCTGTTTTGAAGGTTCGCTTTTCCATAAAAAAAAATCCATCCCAGTAACATTGACTTTTTCAGCAACTCATGGGGGCGGCTATTTCTTATTCTTATTAATATCTACATCCCCCGCTCTCTTTAGCGTAAACGTGGTGGAATTTAGATCTGTATTATAGTTAAAATATCGGAGCCATTGTACTTAAAATAGTTCCAATAATATAGAAAGAATTTCCATCATTTTATACCTTCATAAAAGAAAGGGGCAATGGTATCAAATGAATACCCTATACCCCGCTCCGTCCCGCCCCGATGTTAAACATCAAATGTTGTCAAGACTATGTTCAAGTTAATCAGCAATGGCTGTTTAATAAAAGTATATGTTTGAATATACATGAACTTAATCTGGTTTTATACTTTGGAAAGTTTATTTTTTTTTAAGTATATTTTCCTAATAGTTAAAGCGACATCTAAAATTACACAAGACAAATACCTTTAACCTTAAAACATTTCTCCATAAAAACACAGACAATGATACACATGGCAATGGTTTGTTTTTTTAGTATTAAGTTTTTGACGTATTTATTTGCAATTAGTTGAATTCTATAAATAAAAAATGGAGGATGATGTTACAAGATATAATACAATGGAAAATCCAGAAAGAAATATTAAGAGGGGGGTTGGAAAGAGGGGAATATGTATATTTTAAGCGGACTTGGCTACACCCGTAATTGAAACATCAGCAGTGGTAGCTGGGGTAGAGCCTTTTCCGGTAAGTCGGTCTATGACTTCGTCCCACATTAGTCTACGTTCTACAGATACACCACCCAATACAGAAGAGTTTTCTTGAGCACGGCGAAGTAAATATGGGATGACTTCATCAATCATACCATATGGTAAATATTTGTAGATTGAGTATCCATTATTAGCAAGCGTGTAGGAGATATGATCTTGCATGCCGTAAAGCTGGCCGAATAAAACAACACCTGATCTAGCAGATACATTGTTACGTTCCATTTCATCAATAGTTAACATAGCAGAGTCACGGTTATGGCTTGCCACCATAAAAACAATCGGTGAAGATGTCACTGAGATATGCTCTCTGGTGGCGTGTTGATGGTCGTTTATTTTGCTTAATAAAAAGCTAACACCACCATTGTAAGAAGCATGTGTATCTTCAAGTGTGTCATGAATAGGGGATGGGTAACCCATTTCTTCAGCACGTTTACGTTCAGATATCATATAAGCACCACGTACGAGTTTTGCGGCAAAGGTAAAGTTTTCTCTGCGAGAACTCTCTACGTCCAGTTCAAGTCTACCTCGAGAAGATTTAGTGTACATTTGATCTAAAGAGGATGATAAAATAAGTAAGTATTTGGACTTATATATAAAAATGACTTTTTTCAATATACTTACAGGTGTTGAAAACGGTTGGTGCCTTTTCTTCATTTTCATTACGATGATTAAATTTGCGCTGCAAATTCATAGCAAGATGGTCGATTATATCTTGAAAGTAGGATTGCTCAGCATCTACCATTACACCAACATTTGATTCACGAGCCAAGGAGCAGATATCATCAAGACGGTTCATTACACGGTCATATGCTGCCAACTCTTCGCTTGTAAGAAGAACTTCTTTTTCGTCAGTAGACTTGGTATTCCACCAGACACCACGACCAGGACCATTAAGGTTAAACAGCTTTCTAAACTCAAGAATATCGAGTGTACCTTGCGATGATTCAAGTTGAGACACAATTTTACTTCTAGCTTGTTCTTGTTCAGGTCCAGAAGCAGCTGGGAGAATTTGAATAACTTGACGTAAACCCTGAGCATCTAGAGTACCATTTATTTGATATTGGACAAACTTCTGCTCGAGTTGGGTAACAGCCTGGTTAAGACGAAGAAGCAACTGAGGAGGGGAAAGAGCAGTAATTTTTGTAGCAACCATAGCATTAGTCTTTGATCCGGAAGCAGCGGTTTCAATAGATTTTTTAGTCATCTCAAGAATCACGTCTGCTTTTTGGTCATCTCGAGAATAGGGAGACTCCTCTTTAGCGGATGTCTCATCTTTGTTTCCAATGTGTAAGTCCGCTTCGACTGATAAATCCAAAATGCAGTTGATTCCGGAAAGTGCCAACTTATCCATGGTAGAGACACATTCTTCCGGGGTTTCACCTCCGCAGAAATGGCGGAAAAATGTCTGCTTAATAATCCAATAAACAGGTCCTTCCATATGAAGTGTTTCTGCTAATGAAATAATATGTGGGGCAGCATCGACTAACCATGGGAGTGTACAAAGTTTATATACGAAGAGCGCCAATAGTAAATCGGGTGTAGACTTGGAGTGAACTGAAAGTCGGCTGTTTTCATCGCCCAAGTCAGACTTGGTAGAGGTTGGAGAAGAAGTAGTGAATGCCGATAGTGGTGCTGGTGGACCTGCCTCTGCTTTTGCAATGCCGTTGGTACTTGAGTAAAGGTAGAATGAAGAAGCTAATACAATACTAGCAGAAATAGACTTGAAAGGAACACGGTTTTGTTTAGGTACTGAATTTACAGTTCCATATGGTCTCAAAAGAGACGGCGGTGGTCTGATAACATTAGGTCTTAATAAACGGATCGAAGGAACTGAAGTACGAGCAATCGAACGGTACATTCAAATGAAGATATAGATGATTTAAAATGATAAATTTAATAGATAAAATTTTTGAGGATAAAATGATAATAACAATGGCCTTTATATATGTTTTTTTATCTGTATTAAAAAAAAAAAGTGAGGGGTAGCCAAAAGCTATATCCGAGCCAACAGATCGACCCCCCACAGTCTCACAATTTACAAAACGACAAGCCCGTCCATTTTTGGAAATTTTCCCACGTAAGAACCAATCATATGCTACATAGTGCTTAAATAAGGTTATGCTTGACAGGCTGCCATTCATAGCTTCCAAATTAGGAAGAATCGTGATTCCCAATAATATCTTGCATTGGCGAAAAAAAGGAATATAAAAACGAAGTGTCAAGCTAAAAAAAAAAAAAAATCTTTGCGTTTTTTTTACATCATTGATCTTGTGCCCTATTATTTACAAATGAAAACATTATTAAACATAAATGATACGTAACATCGTATCATAGGAGACCCTTGTTTGACTGCTTTCACTGGCTATAATGTTTTCATTCCCAACTTCCAGCTGGAAATTCTACAGAAGAAATTATTGTTTTTAATATGAATTGCAGAGTGGAATCTTACACTTTCTTCGTGAAATTCTCAGGCCTATTAACTTTTCTAATTCCCTCGTTCTTAGTTCTTTATTCTTTTTTTCTTATAAACAAGTAATAGACGATGGTATGAGTTCCGGTTTGAATAGTGAAGTATACACAGGTGTGATATTTATGGAACAACTTATCCGTGGATCATTTGTTTCCCGACCAACTGTCCCCACAGTCATAAAATCGATCTTGAACTTGGCCATCTTGAGTTTCAAAGCCCTCTAACTACACTTTATTCTATTTAGATCATTATTTTTGGGCAGATCAGGAGTTTTATGTCATGTTTTTTTTATTTTATTTACACTAAAACCAAAGTAGCTCTAAAAAAGTAAGAGAAAGGGATGTTCAAATTGCGCTGTGGAGGGCTTTTTTTTTTTAAACAAAAACCAAAACAAAAAGATCACAAAGTGGAATAGTACTCGGTACAACGTTGCACTCGGCCTTATTTCCTTTTTTTCTGCCTCCTTTTTTGTTTTCAGATTCCTGCAATCTGAAATTCAATAGAACACGGCAAAACGATAAATGAAAGCCCTTGGATGCAACCCATGGTAAAATACTCATTGTTACAATAATTTTGTCGTGAGAAAAGCAACCTTAAAAATGTTACACCAGTATTAGTTTTCAGAGCTTATTACCTTAAGCTGATCTTTATTTTGATTTTATTTTTTTCATAAACCTTATTAAAGTTCACCGTTTAACTTTACAGTTTTTTTTTTATTATATCTTGTACCATGTAGAATGCTTATTTTATCCGAGTCACACGAAGAATATCGAGTCAATAATCAATCTTGTTTATCAAAGTATTTTTTAGGTCGATCATTTCATTTTGCAATACATGAAACAAACTGTTTGGAAACCTAAAAATATCAGTTACAGCATTTCTTAACTAAACCTTTTTGCTTTTGTTTTTTTATAAGAAAAAAAAAGCTTTTGCATGTGCTCATAATCTTTGCTTTTATCATATCTTCCCTTGATACTTTGTATAATAGAATTGATAAAAATAGAAGACAAAATTATAGATAGGAACTTGCTATATGTATCGTAAACTTGAAAGTAAAAAGAATTTATGAGATTTATCCTCATCCTAAATTAGACTGAAACTAATATCAAATACCTTGGAAATTGACTAAAAACATTACACTATTTTGTGGATTTTACATTATAATGTTATATTAAAATAATATATCGCTTTATTGTTGGACTAATAATAGGACGGAAAGTCTAGAACATCTTGTCTTTTTCAGTCAGAAATGAACCGAGTTTATATCAATTATACTATCTTTTGATTTATGGCCTGGCCTGATTCGGTATGAAGGGTTCCGTATCCCTTGCCCCTATCTACAGCTATCTCTTATCAGCTGAGATTTTTAAATCGTCTTTATGTTAATAACAATCTGATTTTATGCGTGATTAGCAAATTCACTAAACAATTATATTTTCCTTTATTCACACTTGCATTTTTCATAATAGGCGTATCAGATGTGATCCATAAATATTCCAAGTTAGACCAACACAGACAAAGAGTACCATATCCTGGCACGTATTACAGTAGTAACATGAATATAAAAGATTATATTACAAAGTAGATATTATGCATCATTTTATTTTTTATATTCTGCATCGACACAAAGTCGTGTTAATAAATCACGTACAAACACATCTAATTCTCCTTGGTTTACAAACAAGTATTGAAATCGGTTATTATTTGTGCTATTCAAGATATTATACAAACGACCAGACCCATCTTTCTCTACCTGTATTAAAGTAGCAACAAACTTGTTACGATGCTCTGTAAATTGAGAGTGTATTGACTGGCATTTGTTGTATAAGCGTGATTCGTTTTTCTCATTTTCAATACAGTTTGCAAAAGCAAATAAATCCTCGAGAATGGGTAAAAACACCTTGTAAACACGTTGCTGGCTTTGCTTTAGGAAACATTGAAACAGGATTCGATCAAGTATATGTTCATGAAATTCGCAAAAAGTAGACGGCTCCATTAAATCAGATGGCATATCTGCAGTATGGTGATTCATTTCATTTACTTGATACATAAAGTGAGACCACGTAACACTTATTACACTATCATGAACATATCCCTGAAACCCAGCGATGAACTGATCAAACTCAAAGCGATATTTGTGTAATACGTCATCTCGGACCTCACCTTTCCAGTAGCCTGTTTTGGAACGTAGAGTTAATACCTTATGTATTTCTTTTGTAAGGTACATCGCGCGCTGTAGTCGTAGTAGGAATGTAAATATACGATTGTATTTGTCAATGACGGGTGGGTTTATGAGTACATTTAAAGGGTATCTCGGATCATATGATAGGTACAAAAAATCCAAGGCTTCTACCGCTAAATAAGCCAAAACTAATCATTAGCGCCAAACAAATTACATAGGAATTACCCATTATATTTTTACCATTTGGATTAGTCCACCGTTTTGCTGAGTTATCTTTACGCACACCAAATGTAATCAGGTCTTCACTCGAACTGCTTGACTCTAATAGCAATGCTCTTAATACCATAGTCAAGTCAAATGAGCGAGGAGGCCAGATATGTGCCCTATTACCATTTAACGACAGTGATAACGGACGCCGAGAATCTTGGTAGAACACTGACTTTAAGCCAGAAGCAAATACGCCATTAGCTAGCAAAAAATAGTCATGAAGTAGAGATAAGTGATATTCCAATTTGAACCGAGTTAAGAAACAGGTCATGAATGATTCGTTTAACAAAGGACACCATATTTGCAATGGTCTGATATAATTCTCAATAGTGATGGTGTTAATCGTAGGTATGAAATAATCATGTGTATTGGTGTTGTTAGTCCCAATAATGAGAGACAATGTGATGGCAAATTGTCCTGTCAGTACATCCATTTCATCTATATTAGGTAAACTGAATCGATTCAAGTTGTTTGACCATGAGGCACCAAACAGCTTTGTCTCAGTTGCATTTTCTGTTAGTACCACGTTATCCGCCTCGTGGTAATTAAATCCCTCATCTCGTCGTACAAGTGCACAGAGCTCCAACAACCTCTCGATATAACTTTTTGTAAAATTAAGATATTTCAGCGATCATTACATTTCAGGTGATTAAAGAAAACTTACATTTCACTTTTGTTACTTAAGAATATACAACTTAATGACATGTCCTCTTGAAGGTTGCAGAGAGGGTGCGATGGAAGTGTTTCTCTTAAAAAGTGTAATGACATGCCAGATCGGAATATATACATGCTGAGTTCTGAATTGATGAAATAAGGTAATTGAGGATTGCTTTGTAGCTAGAAACAGGAATTACTATTTGAAAACCATCGCATTTTCAATATATATTATACCATACCTTGAATGTATCTAATACATCAACTGGATTAGGCTTTTCGCAGATAAAGAATTCACTGTATGGATCGTGTATGCGATTAAAATCCGTCCATTCTGTATTATTGTGCTGTTTAAGACCTAACCATCGACTCAGGATAGACATATATGGAATGCTGGTATAAGTTAATATTGAAAGACAAATATCCTTATAAAATGATATGTTTCCGGACTGAATAAGATCAAGTTGCTGGATTTCATTAAAAAGTAAAGTAAGGATATCGCACCCAAAGGGTATATAGAATCCATATGTTCGAATATGTTCAAGCATGACGGGTGTGAGATTCTAACAAAACATTGTTAATTGTCAGACATGCACAATTCATATATTCATGATATGATAAACGTCCAATCCACCAATGTCTTTAACACACTCACCTCTGATTCATCATTAATATGACACAACAATACCATTTTCTGTACAATTAGTGAGAGGTTATCAATGTGGTGATATACATATAATAGAGATAGTTCCTCGGCTGTATTAAAAATATTCATAATTGATCTTTGGATATATAAACATAGCTCAGATACACATGAACCAAATGCCATCCCTACCAAGCCATATTGACTAATCCATACATGGTTGTTATTTTATTATTCACCTTCATAGTACCATTAATTAATTACCTTGGATTTGATGTACACTGCTGAGCAACATAATCTAAATGCTTCAAATATGTTCCAAACAGTAGTAAATGCTCAATGATGGGTTCTGTTGCAGCGTTGCTGACATCTAATATTCTAAAAGAGACACGAGACTTGAATCGTTTTTCTGTTGTTGACCACTTAAAGTAAACTGAAGGAAGTCCAGCAATCGCCTGCAGTAATCCCTTTACAAGAGCATCTTGCTTGATTGTAAAATGTGCTAGAGATGTTAATAATGGTTCAAATGCACCTATCGAACTTTCAGTTAAAAAAGGTGTTGTATAGTCTGCCATTTCAACTTGAATGGGACTTGGAAAATGTTGTCGTTTTGTTTCCCAAGAAAGTGTGAACAATTTACTCTTCTGATCTGGCTGTGTCCATACGTCGTCCTGTTGTTGTTCCTGATCAATTTGTTCTTCTGGAAGACTATGCGCAGAATCAACTGAAGGTTCATCCGATTCGGTAATTGCTGAATCCTCAGCTTCCTTGGACTGAATGGCTTCCAAAATATCAAATGGTTGATTTGAGAGCCCCTTCAACTGTAAAAAAGACTCGTGATGCCATTGAGATTCTTAAAAAAGGAAATAAAGAATGAATAAAGACCGTTTCCATGTTATCTTTTCGTGTCCAAAATACCAAGAGATCCTTTGCTTTCTGTTTTAGAGTGATCCCAGTTTTCAAACTGGGAGAAGTTTGGTAGATTAAAGGACGACATTGGTATTTGAATCCATTCGACCACAAAAAGAAAAAGAGAGTGAAAATCAAATAGTGAAATTGACTAAATTTCAAGTTCAGAGTGCTCTATAAACTATACGGCGTAAGACTATCCGCTTGTTACTTAATCACCACAGCAAGTAAAAATTAGGACAATCAACTCAACCAGATACTTGTACCGCCTCATGATTGACTGCAGGTGATATGCACAATGTAAATGAGAGCACTAATATTTTGACTTTCCATTTATACAAACGCTAGAAAGATTGAAAAAGGCCAAGTCTTCATGCTAGCACATTACATAAATTAAAGTTTTCTTCCACTAAACTACTTTTTTTTAAAAAATCAAAAGATATACACCCAAGCCATTCTACGAGTGCTGATGATTTTAATTTTGGACATTATACGAAGAATAGAATTACGTATATGGTACTCTAACATTTTGAGAAGTAATTATAGCCGGTCACTCAAACCATTTTAAATTGTGATGTATCTTGTTCCCAATTCTTACTATTTATAGATGCTTTACTAACTCATTCCAAGTGGATCTGGCTCCTTTATATATATATCTATTTTTGGTACTATGCATAAACTAGAATATTAGAGCAATGCATAAATACGTGATTTTTAATATAAATTCAAAATCGTATGAAACAGAGTGGTCCTTTCTTATAGTCGCTTCTGTCATGTTTGACTTAAAAACATGCAAGGGGTTTTGCTATGATTCCTCAAATTTATAATACGACCTTTAAGAGAAAAGGTGTAGCGAACAATATATAAACCAAGCATATCTCTGAAGACATAGTGCCACACCCGAATCAATTCATTGACTCACCAGTTATGAAGACAATATGCAT